>PVJC01052262.1:0-11198 GCA_004026665.1 Murina feae
TTTTTTTTTTTTTTTAAAGAATTTACATCGACTACTGATAGCGGTGGGGGCAGCTGGAGACAGTAAAGTGGGTAGTTCTAGAACAGGCACCAAGGAAGAAATGTTTACTACTTTTCATTGGTTACAGGCCAAGGTCTTGAAAACTCAAGTATGTGCAGGATGCAGGGACATCTGGTGGTCACTACAGAAGTTGATTCAAGTTCCAGCATACATTCGGGAATGTGAGTAGTCTTTTGTAAGTGGGCTATAGCTTTTAGCTGGTTGGCTACTATTGTTTTTCTCACACTCTCTAGCCCTAGTGTGTTTAATTTAGGGCAGCCCAGAATGTTCCCCTTTTCACTTATAGGAGGTCTCTCTTTAAATGTCACCTTGTTTGCAGATTTACCTACAAACCCATGAAAAACAGAACTCCCTACTCACTCTCTCTTTTAGACATGCTTTCCTTCTCTTCAAACCACTGCCACCATCTGAAGTAATTTATTGTTTTATTGTTGCTTCTACATTTATTCCCTCATTGGACTGTAGAGATTTTTGTTCTTCAGCACCGTATTGTCACAACCTGGACAGTGCCTAACCATGGTCAGCACTCAATTCACATTCTTGAGAAACATGAAGAAATTCTCAATAAAACTGTAGAATACATGATCCCCTCAGATGTATAGGTGATTGAGACAAACATTCCATATCAGGGGGGTCACTGGATATCCACAACAGGGGACTATATACACAAAATAATAAAATTAATGTCTGGTCTACAAAATATGAATTGCAGCATTTCAATTATGTGAGTAATGCATCACTGTGTGAAATTTATTCATGTTATCTTAATATTTCTTGGTAGTCACCTCCAACGCATGGACTCAGTGAATTTTACACAAATTTCAAAATTTATTCTTCTGGGATTTTCAGAGAAACCAGAACTGCAGTCCCTCATATTTGGGGTTTTCCTCTCCATGTACCTGATCACTGTGTTGGGAAATCTGCTCATCATCCTGGCCGTCAGCTCAGACTCCCACCTCCACACGCCCATGTACTTCTTCCTCTCCAACCTGTCCTTGCTAGACATCTGGCTCACCTCCACCATCGTCCCAAAGATGCTGGTGAACATCCAGACACAGAGCAGAGTCATTACCTATGCAGGCTGCTTCACACAGTTGTATTTTTTTGTACTTTTTGGTGAGATGGATGTTTTCCTCTTGACCGTGATGGCCTATGACCGGTTTGTGGCCATCTACCACCCCCTGCACTACACGGTCATCATGAACCCTCGGCTCTGTGGACTGGTGGTGCTGATATGCTGGATCGTGAGTGTCCTGCACTCCTTCCTACAATGCTTCATGACATTACGACTGTCCTTCTGTATGGTCGTGGAAATCCCTCACTTTTTCTGTGAACTCAATCAGTTGATCAAACTTGCCTGTTCTGACACCTTTCTTAACAACATGGTGATGTATTTTGCAGCGTTCCTGCTTGTTGGTGGTCCTTTCGTTGGTATCATTTACTCTTACTGTAAGATAGTGTCCTGCATACGAGGAATCCCATCAGCTCAGGGGAAGTACAAAGCATTTTCTACCTGTGCGTCTCACCTCTCAGTTGTCTCCTTATTTTATGGTACGCTCCTAGGAGTATACTTCAGCTCTGCTGCTTCTCGAAGCTCACACTCAGGTTCAGCTGCCTCAGTGATGTACACTGTGGTCACACCCATGCTGAACCCCTTCATCTACAGTCTCAGGAACAAAGACATCAAACAAGCTCTGAAGACATTGTTTGTGAAGGTAACTAGAAACAGGCCAGTTGTCCTAAGACTGAAGATGTGCCCATGTTTGCAGAGTCAGACATTGTGATGATTGTCAGACCACCGAAGTAGAATTTACTCTTTTCTTTTATTTCCTGGAATTTCTATTTCTTTGACCTCATCTTCTCTATTCAATTAAATGTAACTCAATTAAGTTCTCTGCTCTCTCAGATATCCAACAACTCGTCTCTTTGTTGTTTTTCTACTTTCCCAAATTTATTTCCATCATGGACCAGATATATTTGGAAAATTTCATTTACTTAATGAGACAACATGGATATTTCTCAAATGACATATATCTTAACAAATATACATATTTCTTACTAAAATAATCATCCTGAATTCCATTACTCCTATGGAAAAAAATACTCTTAATGCCAAGACAATTTTATACAAATTTAAAAGAGAGGAAAATCTGAGACTTATGTTTTTCATTTTTATGATTGACATTTTTTGGTATATCACTATCTCAACTGCTCTTCCTGATAATGTAGACTCTAACATAAAAATGTGTTTAATAGCAGGTCCCTGAGTTTATTCTTCTTGTTAAGATTCTGTTTTTTTTCATTGAGTGTTCACAGTCCACTTCCCTACTTACAAAATGATTATCGAATCCATGTCTCTAGGAGGACTCTTCACTGAAAGACAAATGTTAATAAATAGGTGGACTTATTACCACTTTAAAGTCAAAGTTGAATTTCATTATGATGAACCGAATTTTTAAATCACACACTGTATTACTATGAAAATATTTATTTTTCATGCTGTACACCTATTCATTGGAGTATCGAGGAATGGTGCCTATTTGTAAGGGGGTTTATACATATGATGGACAATTGGTTCGTGTTTTTCTATGTTTGATTGAATTATGTTTTTCTATGTTTGATTGTTTCTGTTTGAAAACTTTCAGAGCTGTCTATAATGTGACTCTTTTTATTAAATAATACAGATTTCCCCCTTACTAAAGTTTCCATAAGCCTAAAGGGGATGGTGAATGATCATTATCAGCTGCATCCATTAATTCTCCCTATTATGCACAAGATTTTATTCATCTTTAATGATTAAAGAATGACTGAAGAGAGAACTAGCATTATCATGGGATTTTTTTCATTTTTTTAAAAAAACTTTGTTATTGAAAGTATTACATGTCTCCTTTTTTCTCCAGTTGATCCCTTATAACCCAAAGTGCCCCCCTTTCCACCCCAGGCCTTCACCACCTATTGTCTGTGTCCATGGGTTATGCACATGTGCATACAAGTTCCTTAGTTGATCTCTTCCCACTCACCTACGTTACCTCTGAGATTTGGCAATCTGTTCCATGCTTCTATATCTTTGGATCTATTTTGTTCATCAGTTGATTTTGTTCATTAGATTCCACATATGAGTGAGATCATGTGATACTTGTCTTTCTCTGACTGGCTTACTTCACTTAGCACAATACTCTTCAGGTTTCTCCAATGCTGTATCAAAGGGTAAGAGATCCTTCTTTTTCAGTGCTACATAGTATTCCACAGTACAAATGTATCACAGCTTTTTATTCACTCACTGACTGCTGGTTACTTGGACTGTTTCCAGATCTTAGTTATTGTAAATTGTGCTCCTATGAACAAAGGAATGCATACATTCTTTCTTATTGGTGTTTCTGGTTTCCTAGGATATATTCCTAGAAGTGAGGTCACTGGGTCAAATGACAGTTCCACATTTAATTTTTTAAGGAAACTCCTTACTGTTTTCCATAATGGCTGCACCATTCTGCATTCCCACCAGCAGTATACTAGGGTTAACTTTTCTCCACATCCTCGCCTGCACTTGTGATTTGTTGATTTACAGATGCCATTCTGACAGGTGTGAGATGATACTTCATTATCATTTTAATTTGCATCTCTCTGATGATTAGTGACTTTGAGCATTTTTTTATATCTCTCTTGACTATCCTTATTTCCACTTGGAGAAGTGTCTATTTAGGTCCTTTGCCCATTTTTAAATTGGATTGTTTGTCTTCCTTTTGTTAACATGTATGAGTCCCTTATATATTTGGATATTAATCCTTTATCAGATGTATCACTTCCAAATATGTTCTCCCATACAGTGGGCTCCCTTTTCATTTTGTGATGGTTTCTTTTGCTGTACAGAAGCTTTTTATTTTGATGCAATCCCATTTGTTTAGTTTCTTCTTAGTTTCCTTTGCCTGGCCTAGGAGAAATATCTGTAAACATATTGCTATGAGAGATGTCTGAGATTTTGCTGCCTATGGTTTCTTCTAAGATTTTTATGGTTTCACATGTTATGTTTAAGTGTTTTATCCATTTTGAGTTTATTTTTGTGTATGGTGTTAAGTTGGTGGTCTAGTGTTATATTTTGGCATGTATTGGTCCAATTTTCTCAGTAACATTTATTGAAGAGACTGTTTTGACTCCATTGTATACTCATGCCTCCTTTGTCAAATATTAATTGAGCATAATGACTTGGGTCAATTTCTGGGTGCTCTGTTCTGTTCCAATGAACTACATGTCTGTTCTTGTCCCAGTACCATGCTGTTTTTATTACAGTGGCTTTGAATTATAATTTGATATCTGGTACTGTGATCCCTCCAACTTTGGTCTTCTTTCTTAAGATTGCTGCAGCTATTTGGGGTCTTTTTGGTTCCATATAAATTTTTGGAGTATTTTTTCTAGTTCTGTGAAATATGCCGTTGGACTTTTAATAGAGATTGCATTGAATCAATAGATTGCTTTGGGTAGTATGGAATTTTAATAATTTTAATTCTACCCATCTATGAACACAGTAAGTTCTTTCTCTTATTTACATCTTCTTCTATCTCTTGTTTGTAGTTTTCCAAATACACATGTTTTATCTTCTTGGTTAAATTTATTCCTAACTATCTTAATTTTTTTTGCTGCTACAGTAAATGGGATTGTTGGTTTAGTTTCTTTTTCTGACAATTCGTTTTTGATATGTAAAAATGCCATGAATTTCTGGGTTTTAATTTTGTATCCTGCTACATTGCCAAATTCATTTATTAAATCTAGTAGATTTTTGGTGGAGTCTTTGGGGTTTTCTACATACAATATCAAGTCAACTGCAAATAATGAGAATTTTACTTCCCCCTTCCCAGTTTGGATGCCTTTTATGTTTTCTTCTTGTCTTATTGCTGTGGCTAGGACTTTCCACATTATGTAAAAGTAAAGCAGGCATCCTTGTCTTGTTCCTGTTCTAGTGGAAGTAGTCTTAGTTTCTGTCCATGGAGTATGATGTTGCCTATAGATTTTTCATATATGGCTTTTATTATGTTGAGGTATGATCCCTCTATTCCCACTTTGCTGAGAGGTATTTTTTTTTCAGTTTTTTTCAAAAGAAATGATTTTAAATATAATAATGTAAATAACATGTAATATCTCAAGAAAAACAATTTTAAATGTGATAATATTGCCTGAAATAAACACCAATTATTCAAGAAAAATGATCTTACATGTATTAATATTACATGTAATAAACATTAATATTCAAGAATAAAATGATTTTAAGTATAATAATATTACCAAAACTGTACTAACATAGTATAATATCATAAAAGTTGTAGGAAATATTAAAAACCTGCAAATAACATGAATACTTCTATTATATTATATTATATTATATTATATTATATTATATTATATTATAATCTTTTTCCCTCTGGCTCTACTTTTTGTTTATCAGTTTATGTTGTCCATTATATTCCAAAAATGAGTGAGATCATATGACAATTATCTTTCTCTGACTGGGTTATTCCATCTCTTCACTTTCAACCTGTGTTCTGAAATCGGCCTCTTCTAGACTGCATATAGTTGGGTCATGTTTTTGTATCCATGCAGCTACTCTACACCTTTTAATTGGAGCACTTAATCCATTTACATTTAGGGTTATTATTGGCAGGTACTTATTTATTGCCATTATAATTCTTTATGCCTGTGCTTCTCTTTCTATTTCTTCTTCTCATTACAGCAGTACCTTTAGTATTTCTTGTAGTGCTGATTTGGTGGTGACAATATTTTTTAACCTTTTTTTTTTGTCTAGGAAACTTTTATTTCACCATCTATTTCAAATGATAGTCTTGCTGGATATAGTAATCTTGCTTTTAGATCCTTGCTTTTCATTAGCTTAAATACTTCATGCCAATCCCTTCTGGCCTGTAGAGTTTCTGATGAAAAATCAAACAACGACCTTATGAGAGCCCCTTTGTAGGTATCAAATTGCTTTTCTCTTGCTGCCTTTGAGATTCTTTCTTTGTCTTTAATTTTTGGCATTTTCATTATGATAATGATGTTGGCCTTTTGGGTTCTTCTTGCTTGGGACTCTCTGTGCATCCTTAGCATATGTGCCTTTTTCCTTCATCAAGTTAGGGAAGGCTTCTGCCATTATTTCTTCAAACACATTCTCTATTCCTTGCTCACCTTCTCCTTCTTCTGGCACTCCTATTATGTAAATATTGTTACATTTTATGTTGTCCCACAGCTCCCTTAAGCTGTCTTCCTGTTTTTTAATAGTTTTTTTTCTTTTTGGTTCTCTGATTAAGTGATTTATTCTACCCTGTCTTCTAATTCACTGATCATCTTCAGCTTCCTCTAATCTGCTTTGTATTCTTTCCACTGTGTTCTTTATTAATGCGACTTCATTCATAGTTACTACATCTTCTCTCAAGCTGTTGAGCATCTTTGCCTTCATTACTCTGAACTCTATGTCTGATAAATTTCTTATCTTCATTTCATGTAGCTCTTCAGAAGAATTCTCTTATCCTTCCATTTGGGGCTTATTATTATTATTATTGTTATTATTACTATTATTATTATTTTGTATCCCCATTTTGGCTGCCTGTTTTGGTTTGTGACTATATTAGGTAGATCTGCTATGTCTCCCAATCTCTAGTACAGGATAGTGTGAGATACTGTTTCTGATTGGCCCTGCATACATTGTTTGGAGCTATAAGCAATTTGTCACTTGTGGTTCCCTCTGTTGTGGTTTGGTGCCTTTGGAAAGAAGTGTACTGAGGTCTACATTTCCTAGCCCTGTGCCCCTGAATTAGATCACACAAAGATTCAAAGCCTCCAGAGACCCACCTCTCTCTGTAGTCTGATTGTATTGTCTTGATTAGCCTCAAGCTGTCACCAAAGGAGGAGTGAGACAAGAAGTTTTCTGAGAGGTGGGGCAACTACCTCCCCCAAAACTGCCTGGATAGCAAAGGTCTGTCTGAGAAAGATGTCCTCCACAGTGTGAGGGAATGATTCACCATAGAAAATAGGGCTATCTGCCTTTGGAGGTCTAACCCTAGAGTTTCAAAACTTGGCTTCTGTTTGCACAGGTCCAGTCAGTTCTGCCCTCCTTCTGCTGGAACCCAAGGTGAGTGGCAGCACACAAAATTTTGTGTGTTAGCCTTTTAAGAGGGTGCCTGCATTTCCAGCCATTTCTCCATGGCAAACGGTAACCCTGCTGCTTTCCATAGCCAGATGTTATGTAGGCACCTTTCTCAGTTCTGTGGCTCTTGACTGGGGTGCACAGCTTGGGATTTAGACCCCAGAGTTCTCAGTGGGAACTTTCTGCATTTGAAATATTCCTCTGGACCTTCAGCTGCTATCTGTGGGAGCAGACCAGCCCTTTTGCACATTCACACTTGAATCAGTCTCTAAGCGATCTCTACTTTCTGTTCTTGGTTATTATAGTTCTCTCTAGCTAGTCTTCAGTTGATTATTCAGGATGGTTTTTATGTATTTTAGTTATAATCCAATTTTGGTCTTGGGAGTACATATAATAATGTCCACAACTAGGATATTGACATGGATAGAGTTAAGATATAAAACTTTTTTCGCATTCTCCTTTAATCATGTCAATCACGGTCACTAGCTTTCTGACACAAAATAAATGTTCTTCCCACCTCTCCTGGTTACAGGAAATTGAATCCCAATGAGGGTTTTTAAATACAGTTGTCTGACATAAACTAAAAACCACAGTAACCGTGAATGACATCTTAAAAAATGATAACATGTGCCAGCTAGAATTAGCAGCATATCATTACTGTCCTCACACCTATTCACTTTGGTTATTATATCAGTAGCTATTACAAGCTGCATGACAATCCATCCTACAAAAAATTATTTAATATAATTCCATTATTATCAAATGAGGTTGTGTGATTGGGAGTTGTTCTGAGCTCTGCCCATAACCTTATGTGTCTATAGTCAGCTGTGAGCCTCTACATGTTTTTCAAAGGCTTATTCATGATGTTGTGTGTGGCCATGGTGTTTTTTTTTCCCTTGAAACAGTATATAATCACTTTACCCTAGTGTTATATCTATGTTTATCTTCCATTTTATGTTTTTTTTGTACCAAATGTGAATTGCTTTATTTTATTTCTATGCTTCCTATATCCACGACACTTTGCTTTCCTCCCAAGTAGAAGAGATTCCTCTTATAATTTCTCCATGTGAATCAGCTATGTGAGTTCTAGACTAGATCCTCACTTTTTTCTTCTAAGTAGTTCACTGAAGTATAATTATATAATATAAACTAAACATGATTAAAATGTACAATTTGGAGTATAAAAGCGATATAAAAATTATAGTCCATACCTCAGGTTTCCATATCTTATATAATAAAAGAGAAACATGCAAATTGACTGTTACCACCAGCCAATCAGAGCGGCTGTATGCAAATTAACCCAGCCAAGATGGAGGTCAACAGCCATGGAGCTAGAGCAAACCAAAAGCTTCTGTTGCAACTGCCTGCCTAGGCTGGCCAAGCCTCTGCTCACAGCCATGCCCACCAGCCAATCAGAGCGGCTGTATGCAAATTAACCCAGCCAAGATGGAGGCTGGCAGGGCAGCTCTGCACTGAGAGCCTCCCCAGCCGGCACAGCTGTGCCAGGTGTGTCAGCTCAGTGGGGAAGGAGGGGGTTCCGTCCCCAGTCCACTGCATGACTCCGCCCCGTGGGGCCTCCACCAGGCATGTGGGAGAGCGGGGGCCTCCACGGGGCTTGCAGGACCAGCCATCCTGGGTCCACTGCCTGGCTCCACCCTAGGGGCCTCTGCGGGGCATCCAAGAGCGCCTGTCCTGGGTCCGCTGCGAGGCTCCTCCCCGGGGGCCTCCTCGGGGGTGTGCGGGATCAACCGTCCAGAGTCCACTGCCTTCATCCGCCCCCCAGGGGCCTCCACAGGGCATGCGGGAGCGTCTGCTGCACAGTGTGGAGCATCCAAAGCCAGTCCACTGCCCGGCTCCACCCCAGGTGTGTTTGCTCAGCAGCAGAGCCCCACCGAGGGATCCTGCACCAGCGTCCGCCCCTGGATCACCACCCAGTTCTGCGCCAGGTTTGTTCCCTCAGCAGTGGGGGCCCACCAGGCATGTGCGATCGTGGGCCCTCCAGTGGGAAACGTCCACGCCTGCACTCACCAGCCCTCCCACCTCCCAGTGCATGAACCTTGAAGGGGCTGTGGGCAGCCTGAAAATATCCCTCAGCCCCTCACCAGGCTGGCCAGGCATGCCAGCAGGTGGACATCCCCCCCGAGGTGTCCCAGACTGCAAGAGGGCACAAGCCGGGCTGAGCCCCCCCCCCCGCCCTCCCGAGTGCACAAATTTTTGTGCACCGGGCCCCTAGTTTGTATATAAGTCAAGAAAATGTACAATAAACTTTAATAACTTCTTAATGTAATTGTTAAACATTTAACTATCTGAACCTCAATTTCCTTATTTCTGAAGTTAATGTGGGTTAGTAAACATGACTTCAGATGAATGAGATATGTGAATATATTGTGATGAGCACAAATAAAATGTTCAAAGTTAAAGTCTGTGTATGTATGTGTGTTTATTCATATACATAATTATTTCAAGGAAATGTACACACTTATATGGACACAAACACAGATTAATTTGTAATCTCATGTATCTGTTGAAAAGAAACTTAAGAGGAAGTTGAAGAGTATATAAATAAAAAGGGTGTTTGGATTCATATAAAATTAAAAGATGTAGAAATTTAGACATGAAGATTTCGAGTAAATGATAGACATAAACTTAAATGATGAATTACTTTTCCAATGTTAATGCCTCAAAGACATTAAAATCTCAAGCACATTTACATTTATGCAATAAAAAATGTTCTACCAGATAAAGAGGCAGAATATCTCCAACTGATTAAAGTTATTTCTATTTAAGGCAGATTACAACACAAGGTTCCTCTACATAGAGGAAACTAAATGAATGAATTCAGACACATAATTTCAGTTTTTTGAACAAAATTTCATTGGATAAATGTTTATATTTACTTTTCAATACCAGTGTAAAATTACCACCTTAGAAATTTGAAATAAACACATTTATACTGTTACAATTCATGAGGTCAGAAAAAGGAAATGGGTCTCATTGGGCTAAAATGAAGATATTTGCAAGGCTATGTTTCTCCTGGAGGCTACAGAGAAGACTCTACTTATTTTCTTATTACGTATTTAGATTACAGTGAAAATAATCTAAATATATTTCCTATAATTCACAAATACTTCACAGTGAGGGACTAAATGACAGCTTTAACTTGTGATATAAGGTGGAAATGCCAAATTATTTTTACTGATGTGTCATGAAGCCCAGTGTTTAATGCTCAAAGTTTATACCAAAGGAATTTCGTTCTCCCCCTTGATGAAAAGAAAAGTAGCAATTTTATGTAGATATTGTGGGTCTCTGTCCTTACCGCAAGTCAATACTGGAAGATTCAAATTTTCTAATCCACACAAGAAATATCTTAAATCATGGTGGAGATAATGTGCTGGCAGGTTAGTCCTCTGAAAGCCAACAGATTTTGTGAGGACCAGCTAGTAGACATGGATTCACTTGCCTTCTAAGCTGGTCTTTTGGGAACACAGAATCTTCAGAAAAACTTTCCATCCTGTCCAGATCCACAGGGAAATCATATAATTAGGAGTTGGAGTAACACGAGAGAAATGTACCTAATGAGCAGCTATAAGGAGCTGTAAATGTTTCTTCATCTCCAGTCTTTCATCATGTTTAACTTTGACCTGCATGGGGCTTGGTTGTTGCTTTTGGAATCATACGTTTGTCTAAGAGACCTGTGCTTGCCTTCTTTCTGCTGTCTTGTCCGGGCAGAGAGCTTCAGTCTCCATCATCAACCATCCAGGAGGTTGGACTTTCCCATCAGACCGTCCCCTCCGAGTTCCCAATCAGGTGAGCCCAGAGGTCAAGTTGGTACAACAGGAAAGTGTCAGAAAGGGTCAATGCCAAGCACATTTATTTAAGGCCCCTTCACAACCATTAGCCTACGGTTGCTGATTTGCATGATTAACTAATTAATGATTAATTAATGATGCTAAAAGGAGAAATGAACATTGAACTCAGAAACACATTGGTAATTGTTGCCAAATAACTGATG
>PVJC01052263.1:0-11184 GCA_004026665.1 Murina feae
TTTTAGGACACTTTTCTGTAGAGCACTTTTAGAGAGAGTAAACAGTGGTTTCCTCGCATTCCTGTCAGCCTTTGTCTTTCAAGACTGAAGAGTCTTAAGCTGGAGAGCTCCCCATCTTCACGCTCCCCTCCCTGGCTCTTGCCCAGACCTTTGGGGTGCGGGGGGAGGGGGGCTCCCCAGGGTTGCTGGGCTTATACAGCCTAGTCGGCCTTCAGGGTTCCCTCTGATTGCGCCCCCGCCCCCCATTCCACCCTTCTCTGGTGTTGGAGTGAGAATCGCCATCCTGTGACAGGCCGGGGCACTCAGCCACCTGGAGCAGAGCGGCCCTGACTCCAAGCGCACTCCTAACCACAGCACCGCCCTGCCTCCTCCTGGCCACAGCCCCTGGCCGCCCCCTGGGCCCCATCCTCAGCTCGGCCTCCACTTTGTCCCAGCCCTGCCAGTGCCCAAGGACCTGGCTTCTCCTCTTCTCGGATGTGGCGTGGGCCTCAGGGGAGAGCTAGAACAATGCGGGCCCCCTTATCAACCTCACCCCATCCTGGCCGGCCCCTGGACTTCCCTTCTCAGAAACGCCAACTCTTATTTTAACACATGGCATGCTCACTCTGAGTCACTGCAGCCTTAATTGTGTGTGGCCCAAGCACTGACAGCCCCACCCTAACACCTCCGCCAAGCTCTTCCGAGGAAGTCAAGACCAAACACCTTCAAGTCTACCCGGAACGGGCCTGGCTTCCTTCTACCGTGTCCCCAGCTCCTGGCGCCATGAAACGCAGGAGCTGGCAGAGGCCCCAGAAATCACCACACGCCCCTCATTCATAGCTGAGCTCACCTAAGCCCAGGCAGGGCGGGGCCCTGCTCAAGGTCACACTGCAAGGTCAGGCAGAGTTCCCGGTCCAGCCTCTGGCCTCTCTAACGTCCACTTCTCAGGGAGGAGAACTCAGGGGGGTGTGGCTGTTCAGGTTTGTTCCTACTTAGACTTCAAATTCCATACTTACCCCAGAAGGGGTGCTTGTCCCACTCAAGACGCCCACCCCCACCGTGAGGGATGGTCTCAGAACCCTGGGAATCTGAGGTGATTTGCCCAGAAGGAGAAGTATCAGGAAGCCCCATGAGTCAGAGTCTCCCAGTGGCACCTAACAGGACCAAGTGCTCAATGGTAATAAGAAAGGAGTTGGTGTCCTGACCAGTTTGGCTCAGTGGATTGAGCGTCGGCCTGTGGACTGAAGGGTCCCAGGTTTGATTCTGGTCAAGGGCATGTACCTTGGTTGTGGGCACATCCCCAGTAGGAGGTGTGCAGGAGGCAGCTGATCGATGTTTCTCCCTCATCGATGTTTCTAACTCTCTATCTCTCTCCCTTCCTCTCTGTAAGAAAACCAATAAAATATATTTAAAAAAAAAAAAAAAAGAAAGGAGTTGGTGTCACGGGAAGTCCACACACCAGGCTCTTCCAGTTATACCGACAGCCCTGAGAACAAGCGCTGGGTCCAGAGTGGCCTCCCAGAGGCCCTGTTCCTAGACTCAGTGAGAAGAATTCACATCAAACTCAAAAGGAGCTTGGGCTCACCCCAGTTAACCTTGGGCTCCGTGCCCCATACCGCCCCCCACTCTTGCACCCTCTCATTCCTCAGCACCTGGGCTCTGAGGCCGTCAGCTTGGGGTCATGCCTCCATCAGTCACTTGCTGTGCAAGACCCTGGCCGAGCCACTCACCCCTCAGTGAAGTGTGTACAGTAACACACTCTTCCTCCAGGGCTGGTTTAAGCATGAGAGCGTTTGGAACACTGCCTGGCATGTGACCACTCCGCTGCCATTACCCTCGACATTATTATTTTAAGTTCTCAGCAGATATGACCTGTTTCCTTCAGCCTCATCAAGCGTCTCGCCCGAGGGCCAGCCTTGCGAAGGCAGGAAGTGTAAGCCCTGTGATCCTCACTCTGGGTGCAGCTTTGGGGATGTCTGTGAAATGTAGAAACATAAGCCAGGAACTGGGGTCAGAACATTCCAGAACTGGAACAGAGGGTTTGGTCAGTCTGAGGTGAGCTCTACAACCCGGCGGAAACATCTAGTGAACATTTGCGTGTGTGTTGCTCAATATCTGCACAAATACTCTGTATTTTGACAACACGTAGAGTTCAGACAGAGGCTGTCACGTGACAGGGAGAGGCTGAAGACCAGAGAGCTTAGGTTCTGGCCTGGGGGGATCTTAAACTTTTGGTAGGCCTCTTTAAAGGCCTTTCTTACCTAGTCAGTGCCCCATGACCCAGCTCCGCACTCTTGCACAGTCTCATTCAGCAACATGTATAATCAAATATATTTGATTACAAGCTTGTTTTTAATTTTCCATTTTGAAATGATTTACACTTGCAAAAATAATACAAAAGAATTATACACACACACACCCACACACATACACACACACACACACCCTTCACCTAGCTTTCCCAAGTGTGAATATCTTATGTAAAAACATAATTATCAAAACCAGGATATAGCCTGGCTGGTGTGCTCAGTGGTTAAGTGTCTACCTATGAACCAGGAGGTCACGGTTCCATTCCTGATCAGAGCACATGCCTGGGCTGCAGACTTGATCCCCAGTAGGGGGCATGCAGGAGGCAGCGGATCAGTGATTATCTCTCATTGTTGATGTTTCTATCTCTCTTCTCCTTCTCCCTTCCTCTCTGAAACAAATAAAAATATTCTTAAAAACAACAAAACACACACAAAAACCAGGATATGAACAGTGGTACAACACTACCTCCAGGTCTCTCTCCGACTTTGTCGACTGTCCCACAAGGTTCTCCTGCTCCAGGATCCGCCCGGGCTCACACAGTGCATTGGGGTGTCTGGTCTCTTGGTCTCCTTCAGTCGGGGACAGTTCCTTCAGTCCTTGTCCTTTATGATCGTAACACTTCTGAAGAGCAGAGCCCAGTTACTTCGTAGAACGCCCCTCTCTTTGGATGCACCTCGTGTTTTTCCAAGATTAGGCTGAGGTTATGCATTTGGGGCAGGAATATCATGAAAGGGATGCTGTGTCCTTCTCAGGGCATCCCACCAGCAGGCTGTGAAGGAGCTGCATCTCATTCCTGGTGATGTGAGCTCCAGCCACTGGGATAGGTGCCTACAGCTTTATCCACCACTAAGTCATGGTTTTCCCCTTTGTACCTAAGAATAAGGCGACTAGATTTAAAGTGGTACACCATTGACCCGGTGGGGTGAGGGGGGAGGGTTGCGGGGGGTCTATTTTTCTTTTTTATTTTCTTTCTTTTTTTATTATTATTACTTAAAATATTACAAAGAGTAATCGGGACTTTTTTAAAACGCCGTGGGACGTGGGACAAACTGTTAAAAATCAGGACTGTCCCGCCAAAAGTGGGACATCTGGTCAGCTTACCTAAGAAGCATCTGATGGGAAGATAGCTTGAGACTATGAACATGTCTTGTTTGTCGTCATACGTCCACCTGCTCCTTTTAGCGCTTCGTTGGTGGTTCTTGCCTGCAACAAGTATTACTGTGAAGTTAGCCAAATGGTGATTTCCTGTTTCATCATTCCTTCCGCCTTTATTAACTGGAATTCTACTGTAAGGAAGAGCTTTCCTTTCTTCTTCATTTATTTATTTGTGCAGTTATTTATTTATATCAATATGGAGTCATGGATATTTGCTCTGTTCTGGAATTATGATCTATTACTGTCTTTATTTATTTGTTACTCAAATTGTCTCATAGTTGGCCAGTGGGAACCTCATTAATATGGCTTCTATGTCCTTTTGTAATGTCCTCATCACCTTTGAGCACTTTCTGCTATTTGTGGAATATTACACAAATCTTCCGACCTCATTTATATTTTCTCTGTTCCAGCTCTAGAATCAGCCATCTCTCCAAGGATTCCCTGATTCTTTTTATTAGAGAACTAGAGACCTGGTGCATGAAATTCATGCACGGGGGTAGGGAGGTCCCTCAGTCCGGCCTGCACCCTCTCCATTCTGGGGCCCCTGTGGTATCAGGTCTAAACCGGCAGTCGGACATCCCTCTCACAATCTGGGACCACTGCCTCCTAACCGCTCACCTGCCTGCCTGCCTGATCACCCTAACCACTCTGCATACCTGCCTGGTCACCCCTAACAGCCTCTGCCTTGGCCTCCACCACCATGCCTTTGTCCAGAAGGACATCTGGAAGAATGTCTGATCTAATTAGCATATTACCCTTTTATTGGTATAGATGGTACTTAGAAGCTAAGATCTAGGAGCTAGTATGTTCATAGCTACTTGGGTTGTCATTATTTCTAGTCCCTCTTACAGGACAAAGCTAGAAAATATATGTCTGTAAGCACACACACCTTCATATATACCTGTATCTATTTCTACAACTAATTCTTCTGGTTCTAATTCATATACAGGGTGCATTATAACCCTCTCCCTTTCCATTTCTGTACTCTAATTTCAACAGTGAAAATCTGGTTTTCACTATCCATAATGTATTTACTTATTTGTTCAATCATGGAATACACTTGAAATATTTTCAGGATTTGGGAGCCTTTTTTTAAGTGTGCTATCTTAGTCAAATAATGAAATGCTAATGATCCAATATTAAGGTAAAGGTGAGTCAAGGCAGCCTTATGTTTAATAGCATGAACTCTGGAAGTAGGCAATTATTGAGTCTTTTCTGAATTTCACCTTCCCTGAATAAATAGGGATAATAATAATATTTAGGTCATAAGATTTTGGTGAGAATAAATGTGACCCTGTATGTAAAGTGCTTAGCACATAGGAAGCCCTAGATAAATATTACACATTTTATTAGCTATTAATTAGAAAATAAAGCAACATTTTCTATTGATATCTATTTTTATAAAAATTTGACCCATAATAATACCAGTTGATATGAGGGAAACAAGAAAAGGGTTGCGAGCTTTGAGGTTTGTCATAAAATTTCTTTTCATGTAGTTGAACAGCTAATTTTCCTCCAGTAGGTGGCAGCACTTGTACCACTGACTTGGAGTTGGATTCCTAATGTATCTTGGTAATAAAATCATCACAGGAGAGCGGAAGCACCTTTGGACTTGATAGCTACACACAAACTGTGGAAAATAATCTGCAACTTTAACAAAAAAAAAATGCCCCTCATCTGAGCACACTGGTGAAGGACCAACCATCAAGGAATTCAGGCAAGTCTGTCCAAACCAAGCCGGAACACTCGCTCCCCGAGGTGGGCACAGTCAGGTCCCCCAGGCCTCCAAATGAATGTCATCCCTGGGGTGGGAGTGGGGGGCAGGCAGGAGAGGACTTACTGAAGGTACCACAGTGAGACAAGGAACTGAGCTGTTTTGCAGGGTCCTTCCCCTTCACATTGTGGGATCCGCAGGAATTTATAAATGGACATGAACCCTCTGTGTATCCCCACTGCCTCAGGCTATAGAAACAAGGGTCTCACCCTGGCCGGTTGCTCAGCAGTCAGAGCGTCGCCCATTGACCGAATGGTTGTGGGTCCAATTCCTGGCTTGAGTCCTGTTGGGATGCATGTGGGAGGCAACCAACTGATGTGTCTCTTGCATGTCGATATTTTTCTCTGTCTCCCCTTCCTCCTTCCCTTCCACTCTCTCTAAAATCAATGGAAAAAATATCCTCGGTGAGGATTGTTTTAAAAAGTCTCCATTGGAGGCAAGAAACAGACCTACTCGACATGGCTGAAGAAGTGTTGGAGGAGGACAGTGGGTCCACGGGGAAGCCTGAGGCAATACAACCAGAACAAGACATGCAGATTTGGGAAGTCAGGTGGCTACAGGGGAGTCCCGTCCCCTGTCACCCGGCTAACACTCCCTGTCCTGCTCCTTTGACTGGCAGGAGGGGCCTGGGCTATCACCCCAGATCTGCCACTTCTAGCTGTGGGCCTTGACCATGTTATGTACCCTCTCTGTGCCTCCATCTCCTCACCCAGAAACCACACAGGACTCTCGGTTTTCAGGAGGACTATCCTATATAATAAAAGGGTGATACGCAAATTGACCCTAACAGCAGAACCACTGGGAATGACTGGTCACTATGACACACACTGACCACCAGGGGCAGACACTCAATGCAGGACCTGCCTCCTGTTGGTCAGTGCACTCCCACAGGGGGAGCTCTGCTCAGCCACAAGCCAGGCTGACAGCTGCCAGTACAGTAGTGGTGGTGGGATGTCTGACTGCAGCTTAGGCCTGCTCCCTGCTGGCAAGTGGACATCCCCTGAGGGCTCCTGGGTTGCCAGAGAGATATCTGACTGCCAGCTTAGGCTCAATTCCCTGGGGAGTGGCCCTAAGCCAGCAGGTGGACATCCCCCGAGATGTTCCAGACTGCGAGAGGGCACAGGCTGGACTGAGGGAGCCCCCCCTCCCCCAGTGCACAAATTTTTGTGCACCGGGTCTCTGGTATGAGATAATATTGTAAAGTGCTTTGAACGGAGCCTGCCATATAGAGAATGCTCAACAGCAGTTATCCCTTAGCCCGGCCGGCGTTGCTCAGTGGTTGAGCATCAGCCTACGAACCAGGAGGTCACAGTTTGATTCCCTATCAGGGCATATGCCCTGGTCTTGGGCTCCATCCCAGTGTGGGATGTGAAGGAGGCAGAGGAAGCAGTGACGACAGGCATCTGGAGGGAGATGAGTAGATTCATTGAAGATTCGGGCTAACCTGCAGGCTGGCTTATTTGTTAGAAAAAGGGGGAAAGAGACAGCTGTGAGGCAGCCTCTTTGGGTCGGAACAAATCTCAAACACTGACCTCGGGGACCATATCCACAAAAAAGACTTGGATTTTATTGGATTCCACTATAAAGCAAGGTATGCCGTGGGGCACTGTTGAGAACAATGCCGCAGCCAGCCCGCTGGTGTGGCTCAGTGGTTGAGCGCTGACCTAGGAACTGGCTGGACTACCTCAGTGAAGGCCCTCCACACCTCACAGTGTGAAGTCTCTGATGTGGCTCCCCAAGGTGTGCCCACACTTAGCCTGCGTGGCAGTGGTCTGGGCAGGGCTCTCCTTGGCTTTTTCTCCAACACCCACCCAGTAGTTAAGCTCCACGAATTCCTGCCTGGTTGCTGTATTGTCGTCGTTGTGTGTTTGTTTCTAAAATGTATTTTTATTGATTTCAGAGAGAGGAAAGGAGAGGGATAAAGAGATAGAAACATCAATGAGAGAGAAACATCTATCGGCTGCCTCCCGCAAGCCAGCCATTTACAATAGTAAATTTTATGTTATGGGTTTTTTTAACCACAATTTTTAAAATAGTGTTCCCTGCCCTAACTGGTTTGGCTCAGTGGATAGAGTGCTGGCCTGGGGACTGAAGGGTCCCGGGTTCAATTCCGGTCAAGGGTATACGCCTGGGTTGTGGGCTCGATCCCCAATGGGGGGGTGTACATGGGACAGTCAATCAATGATTCTCTCTCATCATTGATGTTTCTGTCTTTCTACCCCTGTCTCTTCCTCTTTGAAATCAATAAAAATATTTTTAAAAAATAGTGTTCCCTGGTAAAATAGGTAGTGAAGTAAAAGCATGAGATACCGCCCAGCTCAATCGCACAAGTGCTTCTCCTTGGGATAACCTTCAAACTCAGCCGACTTCGTATTCCCACACAGTACTGAGCTGACAGGTGCTACTTAGGGGATGCAGTTTAATTAAATTGATAATTTTTGCTTTTCCTAACAACAGAGATTTAGTGTGCTGGGTACATTTAAGGCGACGTTATAATTGTTTTTTAATAGTAACGTGCGTGAGGCAAGTGTTGTATTTTATTGGCTTACTATTCTGACACCAGATTCTAACACAGAGTCCAGAATTGGTGCAGAATTCCAGGAGAAGCCACGGAAGGGCTCTCCCAGGACACTGAGGAGGGATTTGCACTTTTAAAAGAGCCCTTGGTGTTGTGTGGAGGGTGTGGGGGAGAAGGGACTCTGAAGATCCCTGGGGGACAGTTGCAGGGACCCGGCCAGGGCTGGCTGAGGTGGTTTGGACTAAAATGGGGGAAATTCCAAGTTCCCAGGGGAGAGAGTCATTTGCTGTAGCTTAGGTCAGGGGTCTATGAAGTGGCTGGGAGGGAGGAAAGGGGGGTCGCATGACACAGCTTGGCATCTGAGGGCTGCCTGTGCTGAGAGAGGTGATGTCAGAGAACTGAGAAGGGACTGGAGATGAGCAGGCACCTCAACAGCAGTCTGGACTGTGAGGCCAGTGCACTCAAGCTCCCTTCTGAGCGATAACCAGAAGCTGGCTTGGCCTGCTGTTTCCCTGAAACATTTTGTGCTCTTGGCTCCTTGGCTCTGTGCCTGGTTTCCCCCCTGTCTCATTGGCTCCTCCTCCACCACCCAGACCTCCTGTGTTGACTGGCTGGTCTGTCCTCAGACACTGGCTTTATCCGTCTGCACTCAGTCTAGGCCAGCGATTTTTAACTTGTGTGCGGCAAAATTTTAAAGCATGCAATACCTGTTAGGTCAGGGGCACTGACCTCTTTTCCCTCAGATGGCCAAATTAAAAAATGGACCAGCCATTGTGGCTCACAGTGAAGCACTGACCCAGGGACCAGGCTGTCATGGTTCGCTTCCCAGTCAGGGCACATGCCTGGGTTTCAGGCTCAGTTTCCCGTAGGGGATGTGCAGGAGGCAGCTGATCGATGATTCTCTCTCATCATTGATTTTTTTCTCTCTCTCTCCCTCTCCTTTCCTCTCTCTGGAGTCAATAAAAACATATATTTTTTAAAAATGAAAACAGGCCCTGACTGATTTGGCTCAGTGGATAGAGCGTCGGCCTGCGGACTGAAGGGTCCCAGGTTCGATTCCAGTCAAGGGCATGTGCCTTGGTTGTGGGCACATCCCCAGTGGGGGGTGTGCAGGAGGCAGTTGATCGATGTTTCTCTCTCATTCATGTTTCTAATTCTCTATTCCTCTCCCTTCCTCTCTGTAAAAAGATAAATAAAATATATTTTTTAAAAAATGAAAACAGACAACACAACATAGCTGTCCAATGTGAATAAATCAAAGTTATACCTATTTTGAGAGAAATATATGTTTTTCGGTGTGCGGCAGAGTTGTAGTAACTGTGTATGTGTGCCATGGGATAGAGCAGTTGGCAAGCACTGCTCTAGTCCATCTCATCCAATTCCAGGACTTCAGTGGTGAGTTTTGGCCCAGCCATCCCTTCCCATCTGAGGGGTCTACCTGGATATGGGCTGGATGAGCTTCACATGGAGGGAATTCTTCATTCTTCCCTCCAAAGGCACCCATCCAGATGTCTTCCCCAGATGGTGGAAATGTCACCACCATCTATCCATTTGTGAAGGCCAACTCACTACAAATGGTAATACAGACATGCAGAAGGCATGTGTGTTTGCAAGTGTGCATGTGTGTGCATGTGTCATGTGTGTGTGTGTATTCAAACCCTGGCGGATGCACCGTTGCTCTTTTTATGGCTGAGATCTACCATATTTTCTGGCATATAAGACGACTTTTTAACCCAGGAAAATCTTCTCAAAAGTCGGGGATTGTTTTATACACCAGGTATTGTCTTATAGGGCAGGTGCTGAAACTTCTGAGCCGGACTGGAAATCTGCAGTTGCCGCATACGGTGGGGGGATGCTCAAAAACGGCTGCACTCCATTCATTTCAATGGAGCTGGACAGAGACCGCAAGTGTCTCCCGTCAGCTCCTTTTTGTGCCAGATACGGTCTCCATCTGGACTTTCTAACCCAGGAAAATCTTCTCAAAAGTTGGGGGTTGGAAGAAGCAAGATGACGGCATAAGGTAAACACCGTAAATGCAGCCATGCACAACTATTTCAGAATAACCATGAAAAGAAAACACGGACACCACTCACACCCACAGGAAGGCTGGCTGAGTGAAAATCCTACAACTAGAAAGAAACAGACTCAGAAGAGTGGCGGAAGCAAAGTACAGAGGTACGGAGGCCCGCGCACAGGGCTCGGGGAGAGGGCTGGCGCCAGAGGACGCAGTTCTTTTTCAAAACAGAGAGAGCCACAAGCTCCTGGTGGCTCTGAACTCCAGTTCCAGGCGCACACCTGGAGAAGGGGGACTGACTGGCACCGGGAGAAAATCCAAAGATGGTTTCTCTCAGCGTTGCTTGCAGCAATTACCGTGGGACACAGAGACCCAGTGACTCTTAGCGCAGGGCTGAGAAGTGGCCATAGCCATTTGCTCCACCCTGCCCTACAAACTCCCTGAGGCCCCGCCCCTCCCAGGCTTTTGCATATAAAAGGCTGAGAAGCCTAAGGCAAAGGCTAAATCAACACCTCCTTAAAGATACAAGAGCCAGCCTCACCCAGTGGCCAGAGTGTGACCATCCTAAATAAAACTCAGATCCACAAGGAACACACTCGAGGCAGACGCAGTGAGCACAAAAGCCCCACTGAAACAACTCTTGCCCCATAAGGGTGTCTCCAGCACAGAAGTTCTCCCACTATAGACACAGCTGACTCTCATAACCAAGTGGATTAGAGGTTAATTCCTCTCAGTGATCACCTAACTCAGAAAGGGAAGCAGCCAAAATGCGGAGACAAAGAAACAGATCACAAAGGACAGAAATGGAGGAAAAAAAACGACAGGATATAGAGTTCAAAACCACGGTTATTAGGTTTTTCAAGAATTTTCTAGAGACTGCCGATAAATTTAGTGAGACCCTCAATAAATCTAATGAGACCCTCAAGGATATGATAAAAGACCAACTAGAAATTAAGCATACACTGACTGAAATAAAGAATAATATACAGAGATCCAATAGTAGACGAGAAGATCGCAAGAATCAAGTCAAAAATATGAAATATGAAGAAGCAAAACCCACCCAGCTGGAAAAGCCAAAAGAAAAAAGAAAAAGGATCAAAAAGTATGAAGATAGTGTAAGGAGTCTCTGGGACAACTTCAAGCGTACCAACATCAGAATTATAGGGGTGCCAGAAGAAGAGAAAGAGTAAGATATTGAAAACCTATTTGAAGAAATAATGACAGATAACTTCCCTCACCTGGTGAAAGAAATAGACTTCCAAGTCCAGGAAGCGCAGAGAACTCCAAACAAAAGGAACCGAAGGAGGACCACACCAAGACATATCATAATTAAAATGCCAAGGGCAAAAGACAAGGAGAGAATCTTAAAAGCTGCAAGAGAAAAGCAGTTAGTTACCTACAAGGGGGCACCCATACGACTGTCAGCTGATTTCT
>PVJC01052264.1:0-11128 GCA_004026665.1 Murina feae
CAATTGTATTTGACTTCCTTATTGGCTTCTTCCTCTCACACAGTTTTTCTCCTTTATGTAACACTTTTCCTACTGACTCATCATTTATAAACTTTTCTTTCCTCCTTATTTCCTACTTCTGTTCCATCATCATTCTTCCCATTTTTCTACTACCCTCCTTCCCTTCCCACATTCCTTCTTTCCTTTATCTTTACCCCTGATCACCCTCCCCTTTTCCTTCCTTCCCACCTTAATTTTTTCTTCACTTCCTACCCTGACCTGCTTTGCTCCCTTCCCCATTCCTTCCTTCTTCCCATTCTCCTTTTAAGCTCTACCAGCTCCCCCTTTATAACTTTTCTTCCCTCTTTTTCTCTCATCCTACCTTTGCCGTACATTCTTCTCTACTTACTGCCACTGTTTTAATACCTATCTATCTACCTGCTTAATTATCCACTATCATGTATCTTTTTTTCTTTTCTAACCTCTACTTTTAAAATCTGTCCCCAGTACACAACTATACTTGGTTTTCATTATAGGCCCTACAGTTCCCTCATACATCCACTTTTTTTAAATTCTGCTGTCCACTCACTCTTTTATAAAGTTCTTCCCTCCATCCTTTTCCACCCCTCCCCCACCTGGTTACTTCCCCCCCAAACTCTCCCTGGCTGCTGCTCCCTCCGCCGCCCCCTGCCCATCTCTCTGTCTCCTGGCTCCTGCGGGTTCACCCCAGCTCTGAAAGGAGACTGGGCCTCTCACAAGGGACCCCCTGCCCCTATGGCAGAGAAAATGGAGCCAGCGAGAGAGTGGGCCCAGGAGGCGGTGTGTGTGTGAGAGAGGGAGCAGCCCTCCTTCCCTCATTAAAGCTTCCATGGGGAGGGGGCACTAACCCCCAGCTCAGGGCTTAGCCCCAGCTAAGTGGCAGCTGCCCATGCATTCCCGGCACTGCAGCTGCAAAGCAGGAGCACCTTCACCTCTGGACCATCCACCCCTCCATTCAGGGACCCGCCAATGGCACAGTTTCTGTCTCCCCTGGACCGCAGTGGGGCTTCTCCTGCCCCACGGCTGCTGCCTGGATCACAGGGCACATGGAAGCTTAGCCTCCGTGTGTGCTCCGCGATCAATCCAGGCCACAGCCTCGGGGCTGGCTAGCTGCTCCCACCCTCGGCTGCCACCTGGATCCCAGGGCAGAGGTCTTCAGTCTGCCCTGCTCAGCCGAGGTCTGCGCTTCTCCCGGGGCTCTGGCCTCCACCATCTTGGCTGGGCTAATTTGCATATAGTCTCTCTGATTGGCTGGTGGGTGTGGCTTAGGCATCCCCGAAGAAATGGTCAATTTCAATATTACGCTTTTATTAGAATAGATAGATAGATAGATAGATAGATAGATAGATAGATAGATAGATAGATTTCAGAGAGGAAGGGAGAGGAAGAGAGAGAGAGAAACATCAGTGATGAGAGAGAATCATTGATTGACTGCCTCCTGCATGCCTCCCATTGGGGATCGAGCTTGCAATCTGGGCATAAGTCCTGACCTGGAATCAAACCGTGACCTCCTGGCTCAGAGGTCAGTGCTCAACCACTGTGTCAAGCCAGCTGGGCCAGAGTGGGTTCTTGATCGTACCAGCATAGCAGTGGCCCCACGCGCCCCAGCCCAGCCCACGCTGTCCTGCGCCTAGGTGAGGTCGTGTGATAATTTATCAGTGTACCACTCACAGCCAATGCAAGTCCTCTCCTTTCCGCTCACCGCAGGAGGACTGGGAGGCGACGGCAGAGTCCCAGGTGTCAAGAAGCCAGGTACCCAAGTCACTGCCTGAAGGAAGCTGTTTCCGGAGAGAAACATCCTCTTTGAACTGTTAGGAAATACCCTGTGGGAGCTGCTGTGGCCCAGCAGCTAGTATTTCTCTGACCAACAGCTCTGCATTTGGGGAGGAGGGTCACAGGGCTTACTGGGAGAACTCCATGGGAATCACGGGGCTCAGGGCCAGGCATGTGCGGACACAGAGGGTTCTTCCTGCTAGCAGATGTGCCCCAGAGAGCGATGAATTAGAGCCAAATCATGAGGCACAGAGAACCCATCCACTTAGCTCAGATGCAAGCACGCGGCTGTTGGCAAACTTCGATGTATGCAGTAAGCACATTTGTGGAGCATCTACTTCTTCTAAACATGAGGTAAGCTCTCTTTCCTTCCACAAGGGACCTGAGCTCCAGTGTGGAGAGAACCCATGGACACCTGTGGCCATGCGAGATGAGGTGGCCGAGTGCTCCGTGACAACAGAATTTGAGCCTGGCCAGCGTGGCTCAGTGGTTGAGCATCGACCTATGAACCAGAAGGCCGCGGTTCAACTCCTGGTCAGGGCACATGCCCGGGTTGTGGGCTCCATCTCCAGTGTGGGGCGTGCAGGAGGCAGCCAATCAATGATTCTCTGCCACCATTGATGCTTCTATCTCTCTCTCCCTTTCCCTTCCTCTCTGAAATCAATAAAAATGTAATTTAAAACAAACAAACAAACAGTAACTTATAGTGACCACTCAGTTACTTAGTGCAGAGAAGGGTGGGTTTTATTATTATTCCTATTTTACAAAGAAAGAAACCAACTCTCGGTAAATGTCAGAGTCGGGAATTGAACCCAGGCAGTCTGAGTCCAGAGCCCAGGTTAGGAGGCTCTGGGCAGTCATTTCCCGGCAGGGGTCCAGCGGAAGCACACGGTGGCCAGGGGACGGGGTGCCCTGAGGAGCGGTGGACCAGCCATGTGAACCTGAAGCAGACAGAGCCAAGGCCAGGGGAATTCGGGAAGGAAGTGGGTTCTCGAACGCGGATGGCCCCGCTCGTCTGGTTTGAGGGTTTGGAACTGACTTCCAACATCAAAGAACCAGAAATAAATGTCTTAAAAATAAAAACAGACAGAACTCGGGTTATTCAGCTTCTTCCCTGCAAACCACTAGGCGGCTGCAGCTCCGAGCGGCAGCGCGTTCGCTGATGAGCGCGGGTTCCAGAAACGGAGCCGCCTCTCTCCGGGCTCGGATCTGTGTCCGTCACCACTAACGTGCCCGCTGGAATCCGCTCTCAGGTCTCCATAGCAATGAGCGGCCTCGACGCCAGGGCCAGTGCTAACGGTTGCGTCGTCTCTGTTTATTTCTGGTTCTTGCAGCTCAACGTTTCCCCGCTCTTGATGACACTTGGACTCATTCCATTGCACTTTGCCAGCCCCCCTGAGGGGCCGCCCCCTCCCCAGAGAGATGGGTTCCAGCTGTAAGATACGGAGTTAGACATCTCGAAACACCGTGGTGTCAGCAGGCGTGTGGGGCGCCGTTTCATGATCTTTTTAAACAACAACTTAAAACCCTGAATTATACAGAGAAAAGTCTCTTCGGCCCATGGAAGCTCTGTGCTGCTGATGTGATGCGGGGAGTGATGAAAGCTCCATTTCAAAGAAACCCATTTCCTTGTTCCAGGGTTTTGCAAAATGTCTAGGAGGAATTCATGCTGTTGTGATGGTGGCTGTGAATGGGAGACAACCTCAGGGGCCACCCATCATTGAGGGAGCCTCATGTTATCATTAACACCATACGGATTCTAAAATCACAGCCACGGATGGGCCTAGGCCTGGTACCAACTGGCCAAGGCTTTCCTAGCGCTCTGAGAGTTTTGACCCAGTAGACGTGGTCAGAGCCTGCCTCCGTGAGCTCACACTGGGAAGGTCACACGTAGGAACACGTGGAAACACTTGGAAAAAAAACTTTTTAAAATGACTATTGACCTGCTCAAAACTTGCTGACCTGCCATGGCAACTCCCGTTCACTCTTCCAGGCAGCAATGTAGACGTCACCTCCTCCAGGGAGCCTTCCATGCATGCATCCACTAGGTCAAACCCGTCTGCTCTGGGTTCCCAGTGTTCTTCCTGACTGGCACATGCTCACTGGGAATATTGTAGGGTGCATTTTTTCATGGTGGTGGTGGGGACCTACCGAGTTCTCCACCCCTCTCGCCTCTGGACCAGAGCCTCTTTGGGGGTAAGTCGGACACCCAGTTCAGTATGTGCTGGGTGGGGAGAGTTCCTCCTCATGCTCCTGGTTCCTGAGGGTTCCGGGTTCAGTGGCACTCCAGCCAGGATCACTGGGGATGGTGGGAGCCTGCCAGTGTCTCTTGCTTCTAACTCCCTTCCCCCTCCCCATCATTTTCACATCCCCCTTTATCCCCCTTGCAGTCCTGGAGGGAGTCACTGCTTTGCCCCTCGTGGGGCCCCATGCCACTGGAGGTCTGTGCACTTGCCAGCTTGAAGGTTGTGTCCCTTGGAACCGACTGGTCAGTTAGATCTGGCGGGAGGTCTGCACCACCACGGTTCCCACGGCAGGAAGGGAGGGCACTGAAGAGGGAAGATGTCCACCCAACGGCCCATAGCTCCTTCCGCTCAAAGGCGGCCTCTCCTGGGCCTGGCATGGGATGCAGGGGGTGTTTTGCTATTGAAAGGAAAGGGTGAGAATCTTTTCCTAAAATGAACAAAATTCCCTGGAAGAAGAAATAGCACTTCACACGGTCAAACTCTCAGTTATGCACGCCACAATCATTGACTAAAACTTCCCCAGGCATCCCCTGGAAAAGACACGGGAATCTAGGTAAATGTAACGGACAGCCCATCCTAGAGTCAAGGGAAAGACCAGAGAGTAAAAGCAGAGCAGGCCTTGACCCAGAACTTATCCTGTGCCAGGCGCAGTCCCAGCACGTGGCTTTATTTACTTTGCCATCTTCCCATGTGGGTCTACTTTTGCTATCACACTTCTCAGATGAGGAAATGAAGGCACAGAGTCATAAAGTGTCTTGCCCAAAGGCACAGCTACTAAGTGGCAGCACTGGAATTCAAGTCCAGAAAGCCAGTCTCTTAACCACTCCTTCCAGTAAAAACTGTCACTAATCACAATACAATGGGCTAACTGCTCCAATCCTATCTAATAAAAAGTAATATGCAAATTGACCATCACAAGATGGCTGCCCCCATGTGGTCAAAGACGGCTGCCACAAGACGACCAGCAAGGAGGGCAGTTGGGGGGACCCAGACCTGCAGGGAAAGGCAGTTGGGGGGACCCAGGCCTACAGGGGAAGACAGTTGGGGGGACCCAGACCTGCAGGGGAGGGCAGTTGGGAGGGACCCAGGCCTGCAGGGGAAGACAGTTGGGGGGGACCCAGACCTGTAGGGAAGGACAGTTGGGAGGGACCCAGACCTGCAGGGGAAGACAGTTGGGGGGGACCCAGGCCTGCAGGGGAAGACAGTTGGGGGGGACCCAGGCCTGCAGGGGAGGGCAGTTGGGAGGGACTATCCTGGCAGGGGGAGGGCAGTTAGGAGCAATCAGGCCGGCACAGGAGCAGTTAGGCATTGATCAGGCTGGCAGGGGAGTGGTTAGGGGCAATCGGCAGGCGAGAGGTCGGGAGCCAGCAGTCCTGGATTGTGAAAGGGATGTCCCAGATTGGAAAGGGTGCAGGTTGGCCTGAGGGACACCACCCCCACCCCCCACTCCCACTCGTGCACAAATTTCATGCACCGGGCCTCTAGTAAATACATATATAAACATTGACTCTGCAGGTGCACACAAAAAGGGAACAGAATACTATATGCTTTCTCAGAAAGGGAAGTCCTTTGTTGGGGTTTTGAAGGATGAATAGGAGTTGGACTGGGCAAGAAGTGGAAGACCATAGAAAAGTTGTATAGGACTGATGTGGGCCGGGGGCATGGAAGAAGACAGACTAAAAAGTTAATTTGTGGTCAGACTAAAAAGAACCTTGTATATATTTTTTAAAAAAAACCCTGCTTATTCTACCAAACTTAATAAGAGCTGATAATAATCAGTGTTTGAGGTTCTCACCTTATTTCCTTTCCTTTCCTACATCCCTTTTATAAGAATTGAAGAAACAACTAAAGAGCTGTAGAGGGTGGGCAGGTCCATTTGAACAGTCCCCACTGTGCAGCATAGGGGCCCGGCAGGCAAGGTGCCTGGAGAAACCTGCACGGGTTTGGGCTCCTGCCACACAGTGGGCAGAGTTGGGCGCGAATGGTTTCTGATGCAGACTCAGTCACCCCACTGTTGATCATCAGGAAACCCCAGAAACTCATGTGATCTGTAACCCAGATCACGAATCCTGAAATAGCTCAGTGTTATCCCTCCACAAGGTTATTTTAAAATGTACTTGTTAGATGTATTTATACTTGTATCTTTCCTTTTTTTTTTTTTTTTTTTTTTTTAAATGAGGCATCTTTGCCCTAACAGGTTTGGCTCAGTGGATAGAGAGTCGGCCTGCAGTCTGAAGGGTCCCAGGTTCGATTCCGGTCAAGGGCATGTACCTTGGTTGCGGCACATCCCCAGAAGGGGGTGTGCAGGAGGCAGCTGATCGATATTTCTCTCTCATTGATGTTTCAAACTCTCTATCTGTTTCCCTTCCCCTCTGTAAAAAAAAAAAAAAAAACAATAAAATATATATATTTTTTAAATGAGGCATCTTAAATAGCCAACATGAAATTACATTAATCAGATAGGAATAGAAATAAGAAAATGTGATTTTTACAAAATTAGGTCAGCATAGTTGCTCTGACTGGGCTTAGAAGCAGACTCTGAGCTTCCCAGTGGCCAAAGAAAAGAGGGAAACTCAGTATAACTCAGATTGTCCGGAAGCAATGAGTAACACCAGCGCCCCAGGGCAGCCAGGCTTTCTCCTCATTCGAACTCTGAATGAAATATCTCGAACTAGGTGTTTCCCGGGAAATGCAGGCAGAGCATCATAGGGCTTGTAGGAGCCTGCACGGAAGGTACACATGTGACAGTCAGAGCAAAGTGCAGGAGAAAGGTGTGTGGTCCCCATCCAGGAGCTTCCTGAATCCCAATTTTTCCCCCCAAATTGTCCCCCCTCCACTCAGTTACTAATGGCTGTGGAAGCCAGCTTGTCTTCTCTGCCCTGGGAAGGGGGACCTCGGCCACAGGAGGACAAAGAGGCTTCAGAGAGGCATCATGTGACCGCAGAGCCACCAAAGCGAGTGCCCAGCCATGACCGTGGACATGGGCAGCTCCTGGGTTCCTCACATGGAAGTGCCACAGGATCCCAGCCTATATGGGATGCGTGAGCCCTTCACCTCTCTGAACTGACTTTTCTTTACCTACAAAAACAAGGTCGGCCTGGGACACCCACCTCTGCTCTTGCAGCAAGAAAATTCTGGTTCCAGCCCAGCCACAGGCCTCAGTGGTTGAGCATCGACCTATGAACCAGGAGGTCTGGGTTTGATTCTCGGTCAGGACACATGCCCCGGTTGTGGGCTCGATCCCCAGTGTGGGGCGTGCAGGAGGCAGCCGATCAATGATTCTCTCTCATCAATGATTCTCTCTCATCAATTCTCTCGCTCCTTTCCTCTCTGAAATCAAGAAAAAATGTGTTTGCTTTTTTAAAAAGCAAATTCTGGTTCCAGGTAGTGTCCTCCAACTGAGGGCAGAGTTTCTGTGCCAGCGACCGATGAGTCCTGAGTGTTTAAACAGGTCAACGGCGTTGCGCTTGGAGGCCTGGAAGGGGTGGGGAGAGGGGGGATGACAGCGGAGAAGATCCCTCCTCCCAGCCCTTCTCAACCTAACAACCCTCTTGATGGGGTTCTTTCCCCCCCATATTAGACGTCAATACTCAATAACCAAAGCCTTAGATAAATAGTCCAGAAACCGAAATGTAAGTTTTCCACACTCACAGGGTGGCTTATGAGTGACTCACCCCGGCACCTAACGACATCATTTCACGCTGGCGCTGCCTTCCCCACTGTCCTCGGAGCCATCCATCTTCCTAACAAGATGATGTGATCAGTTACCAATTAGTAGCTCTCCGGCTGTCCGCGTAGGCGCTAAGTGACCCAGAGTGCAGCCAGTGAGCACAGCCTGGCCCCCCGCCCCTGGCTGCTGAGCCCAGAGACATTCCACTCTGGCTTTGCACAGCTGGGGAGGCATCCATACATTTTCTGGGTAAAGGAGTCATCGTTTTGGTGAAATGGGGATCAGGATGCTCATGCTGTCATCAGGTTAGACAGGACAATGTGTGGGAGGGCCCTGGCACATAGTAGGCGTTCAATAAACGCTGCTTCCTTCTTATGGCTCCCTTCTATTACTCATGGCCTCAGGCGTGTTTCCTTGTGTTTTAATTTCTTAAAACAGTGACCGTGAGAGATGTTCAAGGTCACACAGCCCTGAAAATCCAAGCCTCCCGTCCCTTGTCCAGGTCTCCCCCGTCTGCCACGAAGCTCCCATTTGCAGACACCAGCGAGGTGCTGACCGATTGCACATCCCCGGTCCTGTGGTCAGCCATGTGCTCAGGGTGGCCTCTGGGCCTTGGTTCTGAGGTCCCAGAGCCTTTGACACATGGAAGAGATAAGAAACGGGAGACTGTGGGGCTGGAGGTAAAAGCCGAGGCCATCGCCGACTAGGGCCTGCACCCACAGCTCTGCTGCCGGCCGACCCCACCCTGCCTGTCCAGTCTAGGGGAGCTCTCACTGAGGAGCAAGTTAGGTGTCTTCCCCGGGGCAGGCGGCAATTGGAGTTAAAACCTCTAAAACAGACAAGCTGTGAGGGACAGGGACCGAGTCCTTTCCCGCCTCGCACGGCCCCGCCTTGCAGGGACCCAACTCCTAGTCGGTGCTCAGTAAACCCTCGCTCCGTCTGAACCTGAAACCAGGAGGCCCTGGGCTCCGTGGTCTGCGCGGTTCTGATGATAGAGACAACATAAAATGGGCTTGTCTGCAGCAGCGGGCACCACTCACTACGGAATTCACGTTGGCGCCGGGAGAAACAGCCCTCCGCACCCGAGATGGCCAAGGGGGAAGGAGATAAGGCCCCGCAAGGAATGAACCCCGGCTTCTATTTACGTGGAGGCGTAATCAGACCATCTCGGCAGAACAAGGAAGCGAACGGGTGTGAAGACAAATGGATGTAAAAGCGCACCGTGCCGCTCCCCGCATGGCTCCTCCTCGGGGCGGCGGACTATTGCAGAAGATTAAAAATGGTTTCGTCACACGCCCAGCATCCGCGCTGCCACGAAGATTTGTAACTCGGTGTTTTCCTGCCCAGGTGCCCCATGAAAGCCTTTCATCTGGGTTTTGATCATGGCAATTTTTTTTCAAAGATATAAACTATATTGAAATATTTAAATTGCCTGTCAAACATAAACTCGCCCCTCTCCTGACACGTTTAAAATATAATGGCGGCTTCAAACATCTCTTCTCCCGATAGGATGTTTTAAAGCCGTTTTATAATGCATGCGTCGTGAGGATCAGACCGAAAGACTGCTGCATTTGTAATATTCACTTTTTTCCCCCCCGCTCGTCCCCTGTAACTTCCAGAATGTAATTCTGCCCCCAGCTGGTTAGAGCGCCTCTGACATCAGAGAGGATTGGGAAACGCCTAGCCGGCTCCTGGCGCCTGAACGCACCTGGGGACCAGGGCAAGGCATTTGGTTGCACAAATAGCAGTTCATTCCAGAATGAGCTGCCCCGGCCCCCCAGGGGTCTGTCTGTTTGTTCGAGGCGCGCCCCTGTCCTTGCTCTTTGCACACGAGGACCCGGGAAGAGGGGAGTGCGTGCTGGGAGGCCCAGAGCTCCCCACTAATGAGGTATCGACCAGCTGACCTGGATCACTGTCACTCGAGATCAAGCAGATGGAAAGTTAATAAAGATAACTATCCACGCCTCGGACGCGGCCAACGGCACGCGAGGAACTCGGGCGTTTTCCCCTTTTCCAGTACGTTTTCTAAAAGGTGACCTGCCTTGGCCGTGTAGTTGCAGGAGCTGCGGGACAGACATGCGCAATGTGGCACAGAGTCACCCTTCCCCCCAGCAGCCAGGGGGCAAGTTGCCACCCCCAGACCAAGGGCGGCAGCAGGACGAGGCTGGAGGTGGACATAGTCAAGTCTTTGTATGGTCTCTCTGTTTTTTAAATACTAGAGGCCCAATGCACGAACTTCGTGCAAGAGTAGGCCTTCCTTTCCCTGCTGCCGGCACCAGCTTCACCCCGGATCTGGGCTTCCCTCGCAGCCCCGGCTTCGTCCGGAAGGATGTCCTGTCTAATTAGCATATCGTGCTTTTATCATTATAGATTTTTCTATTGATTTCAGAGAGGAAGAGAGAGGGAGAGAGAGAAACATCATTGATGAGAGAGAATTATTGATCGGCTGCCTCCTGCATGCTCCCCACCAGGGATCGAGCCCACAACCCGGGCATGTGCCCTTGACTGGGAATTGAACCATGACCTCCTTCACAGGAGGTTCACAGGTCGGTGCTCAGCCACTGAGCCACGCCGGCTGGGAAAGATCACCAACGGTATCGATGAGTGGCACAGGGTTTATATATCCCTCATGGGCCATCAGCCGCACATTCGTGGTGGGAGAGAGAGGGAGGGAAATCTACGCCCATCCTGACGGCGTCTATGAAAGAACCGGGACGGGACCTGCGTGGGCAACACCCCAGCTGGTAGTGAGAGGCTGGAGACCCAGGAAACCGCGGAGGGTTTCAGGCGGAAAGCCAGCTTCAAAGCCGTAACAGCAGGACCCGCAGATGCAAGCAAGGATCCTGGCTTTCCTTGTCTGTGTGTCTTCAGAACAACCTGGCTGGCAGGTACCCTGAATAGTGGAGTGGTCATGGGGCGGGGTGTGGGGAGGGGGGAGGTTTCCAGGGCCACTCTGGAGGCCATGTGACCTATCACACCGCTGCCCACCGTTTATGAAATTTGCAAAGTCGTGGTCAAGGTTATAAAGGTGACAGCATGTCTGAAATCCTGACACAGCCCTAGGCACGCGGCAAGCTCTCAGAGAATAAAAGGTGTTCTCTCTTCCCTGGGTTTAAGGCGGGGGGCCGAGGTGTTTTCTGTAAGAGGCCAGAGGGTAAATGTGTTAGGTTTCACAGGCCAAGAGGCAAACTCAAAGACATCCTTGCAGGTACTCACATAACAAGAAAAGAAGACATTTTTCTTCAACTTCTTCCGGGTGGAATTAAAAATATAATGGAGTGTGATTTTTGGTAATGCAGGTCTACACGTGACAAGAACGGAATTCTTTGGGGGGGGGGGAGTGGTAACACTTTATCTGACAGACCTTCAAAGTTAGCATTTCCCATCCTCAAGTCAAAAGCTCCCTGTCAAAATCACTGGT
>PVJC01052265.1:0-11198 GCA_004026665.1 Murina feae
GACTCTATTCTTATTAATGTGTGCTATCATCACTGCCAACAATACAGGAGCAAATGGATAGACTCTGTGGACCATGGTGCAACACCCTGGGGATTTAATGCCTGTGGGGACCGATAGTCTCCAACTCCCTGTCACCCAAGCCTCTAACTGTTCAGTGGGGCTCCCCTCCGATAGGGCCAGATGCAGTGAGGTTTCTTGGAATGGAACCTTATTCTGTGATCCTTTCAATCAGGTGTTAAAATGGACAACTACTCTTAACACTTCAGAGGGCAGCTGGGAGGGCAATGTTACTAAACGGACCAGTAAGTCCACCCAGCATTTCTTTCAGCCCTGCTTTAGGCTCCCTTTCCTTTTTCTCATAAGCAATGAGAGCTCTTTTGATTGTACCACTGTAAAAAATGTATCTTTGGGTTTCAGCCACCTCACTAGGCTAAACCCCACTAACCTATTCATTTGGGCTACCCTAGCTGGTATAGCATTTTTCCTCTTCCGTTGTTTGTTCACCATGATAGCCCACACAACTGCATAACAGACCATTACAATACACATCCAACGGGTGCTAATAAAAGAAAGGGGGAGATGTAGGTAGAACACAGGAGGTTTTGTCTCGGTGCAGAGGCTGATGCATGCTGTGAGCTTACTCCAGCATTTCAGATCTTTCTGGCACACCAGAGAGATGGCAACGCCCGCCTGAGCCCCTCCCAGAGCCACCTACACAGTACCCTGACCTTTCATTGGCTCCCCTAAGATGGTGTTCCATGATTGGCCACCTCCACTATAAATAGGGCTGCATTTCCTCAATAAAGTTAGACCTGCATCCCAGAACCTGGTCTCCAGAGTCATGCATGCAAGCGTCCTTTGCTAGGGGCTCTGCCGTCCTCACCCCTGGGAAATACCCTGCTTCAGTGACCTCCCCACAGGTAGATAAGACTCCTAAACAGGAAGAAGAGTTCTTCCCAGGAAAGTTTGAGTCCCATACAGGAAGATATAATTCCCCCATAGGAAGAAGAGTAATGCCAGTAAAGTTTGATTCCAACAGAGAAAAAAAGGTTCTCCAACAGGAAGCTTCATTTCCATCACAGGAAGTTGTTTTCTACAAAATAAGTCAGGGTTTCATGGGGAAGATTGGATTCCCCCACAGGAATATGTGATTCCCCCACAGGAAGGTGTGATTCTCCCATAAGAGAAAAAGCTTTCCAGCAGAAGGATCATTTCCACAACAGGACGTATCATTTCCATACAGGACTATGTGACTCCCCCACAGGAAGTCGTGATTCTCTGACAGGAAGATGTGGTTCCCCCACAGAAGATGTCATTCCCCCACAGGAAGATGTGGTTCACCAGCAGAAAAAAGGGTCCTTTCACAGGAAGTCAGGATTCCTCCACAGGAACATGAGACTCCCCAACAGGGTGTTGTGACTCTCCCACAGGAAGATGTGATTCCCACACAAGAAGGAGAGTTCTTCCCATGAAACTTTGACTCCCAGAAAAGAAGATGTAATTCCCCCATATGAAGAAGAGTTTTGCAAGGAAGGTTTGGTTCCCCTACAGGAAGAAGGGATCATGAACAGGAAGTCTCTATTACACTACAGGAAGTTGTGATTCTATAGAAGTCAGGGTTTTACAGGGGAAGATTATATTTCCCGACAGGAAGATGTGATTCCCTTATAGGAAGTTGTGATGCCCCCACACAAAGATGCGTTTCCCCCAGAAAAAACGGTAATTCCCCCACAGGAAAAAGAGTTCTGCCAGTAAATTTTATTTCCCCACAGAAAGAAAGTTCTCCAACAAGAAGCTTCATTTTCATCACAGGAAGTTGTCTTTCCACACAGGAAGTAAGGCTTTCTCAGGAGAATATTGGCTTCCCCACAGGAAGATGTGATCCCCCCTCAGGAAGTTTTGATTTCTCCCTAGGAATAAGGGATAGCCTACCAAAAGGCTCATTTCCATGACAGAAAAGTTGTGTTCATAAGTAGCAAGTAGCATTTCCATACAGGAAGATGTGATTCCAGCACAGAAAGATATGAATTCCCTACAGGAATATGTAATTACCCCACAGGAAGAATATTTATGTCCGGAAGGTTTGATTCTCACTCACGAAGAAGCGATCAACAACAGAAAGCCTCATTTCCAGCACAGGAGGTTGTGTTTTTACACAAGAAGCATTTCCATACATGAAGATTTGATTCTCCCACAGGAAGGTGCAGTTCCCCTACAGGTAGAAGAGTTCTGCCAAGAAAGTTTGACCCCCCCCAGAAGAGGAAAGGAATTCCAACAGGAAGGTTCATTTCCATCACAGGAAGTATAATTTCCATACAGGAAGATGTGACTCCCCCAGAGAAAGTTCTCATTTCTCCACAGGAAGATGTGATTCCCCCAAATGAAGTTGTGATTCCACCACAGGAAGATATGATTCCCCCACAGGAAGACATCATTATCCCACAGGAAAAAGTGTTCTTCCCAGGAAGGTTTGATTCCCCTATAGATAGAAGGGATTGTAAACAGGAAGGCTCTTTTACAATATTGGAAGTTGTGTTTCTAAACAGGAAGTGAGGTTTTACAGGGAAAGATTGCACTACCCCACAGGAAGATGTGATTCCCCCACAGTAAATTGTGAATCCTCACAGAAAGTTGTGATTTCCCCACAGGAATAAGAGTTCTGCCAGGAAGGTTTGATTTCCCCACAGACAGAAGGGGTCAATAACAGAAAGGCTCACTTCCACCACCAGAAGTTGTGTTTTTATGCAGGAAGGAACATTCCATACATGAAGATTTGATTCACCCACAGAAAGATGTTATTCTCCAGAGGAAGAGGTAATTCCCCACGAAAAGAAGAGTTTTGCTAAGAAAGTTTGATTCCCCACCAGGAAGAAAAGAATTCCAACAGGAAGGTTCATTTCCACCACAGGAAGTAGCATTTCCATTCAGGAAGATATGACTCTCCCAAGGAAGTGGTGATTCTCTAACAGGAATATGTGATTCCCCCACAGGATGATGTAATTCTGCTGTGGAAGAAGAGTTCTTCCCAGGAAGGTTTGATTCCTCCACAGTAAGATATAATTCCCCCACAGAAAGTAGAGTAATGACGGGAAGGTTTGATTCCTCCACAGAAAGAAAAGTTCTCCAACAGGAAGGCGCATTTCCATCACAGAAAGTTGTGTTTCTACACAGAAAGTAAGGTTTTCACAGGGGAAGATTGGAATCCCCCAAAGGAAGCTGTAATTGCCCCACAGGAAGTTGTCATTTTTCCACAGTAAGATGTCATTCCTCTACAGGAAGATGTGATTCCCTTTCAGGAAGAATGGCTTATCAATAGGATGGCTGATTTCCACCACAGGAAGTTGTGTTCCTGCGCAGAAAGTAAGGTTTCCAACCAGGAAGATATGATTTCCCACAGGAGGATTTCATTCCCTTCAGGAAAATGTCATTCCCCCAAAGGAAGAAGGGATCTGCCAGAAACGTTTGATTCTCCTATAGGAAGAGAGGTTATCCAGCAGAAAGCCTCATTTCTACTACAGGAAGTTTTATTCCTACAGAGGAAGTAACATTTCCATAAAGGAAGATGTAATTCCCCCACAGGAAGAAGATTTCTGCCAGAAAGGTTTGATTCCCCACAGGAAGACAGGATCAACAACTGAAAGATCCATTTCCACCACAAGAAGTTGTGTTTCTACACAGAAAGAAGCATTTCCATATAGGGAGATTTGATTCTCCCACAGGAAGATGTGATTCCTCCACAGGAAGATGTGATTCCCCCCCAAGGATGAAGGAAGTTGTGATTCCTCCACAGGAAGATGTGACTCCCCCCAGAGGAAGATGTGATTCCCACACCGGAAGAAGAGTTCTTCCCAGGAAGTTTTGATTCCCAGAAAGGAAGATGTAATTCCCTCATTGGAAGAAGAGTTCTGCCAGGAAGGTTTGGTACCCCAACAAGAAGAAGGGATCATCTACAGGAAAGCTCTTTTACACCACAGGAAGTTGTGTTTCTACACAAGAAGTCAGAGTTTCACAGGACAAGATTGGATTCCCCCACAGGAAAATGTGATCCCAAGACAGAATGGTGTGATTTTCCCACAGAAAGATGAACTTCCCCCACAGGAAGAAGAGTTCTGCTGGGAAAGTTTGATTCCCCCACAGGAAGAAAAGTACTGCAACAGGAAGGCTCATTACCACCACAGAAAGCTGTGTTCCTACAAAGCAAATAGTTTTTAATACAGGAAGATAAGATTTCCACACAGGAAGAAGAGTTCTTCCCAGGAAGGTTTGAATTCCCCACAGAAAGGTAAAATTCCCCCACAGGAAGAAGAGGTCTGCCAGGAAGGTTTGAATCCCCCACAGAAAGAAAGGCTCTCTAACAGGAAGGCTAATTTCCACCACAGAAAGTTGTGTTCCTATAGAGTAAGTAGTTTTCCATGCACGAAGATGTGATTTACCCACAGAAAGAAGGGCTTGACAACAGAAAGGCTCATTCCGACCACAGGAAGATGTAACTTTTCCACAGGAAGAAGAATGCTGCCAAGAAAGTTTGATTTCCCCACAGGAGGAAAGGAATTCCAACACTAAGGTTCATTTCCATCACAGGAAGTATCATTTCCATACAGGAAGATGTGACTCCCCCACAGGAAATTGTGATTCCCCCACAGGAAGGTTTGATTTCCCCAAAAGGAAGTTGTGATTCCCCCACAGGAAATAGAGTTCTTCCCAGAAAAGTTTGATCCCTCACAGGTAGAAAAGATTGCCAACAGGAAGGCTCTTTTACAATATAGGAAGTTGTGTTTCAACACAGGAAGTTAGGTTTTACAGGGGAAGATTAAATTACCCCACATGAAGATGTGATTCCCTCACAGAAAGGTATGATTTTGATTCACCCACAGGAAGCTTTGATCCCCCCCCCCCCAGGAAGATGTGATTCCCCACAGGAAGATGTGATATTCCCACAGAAAACTGTGATTTTTCCACAGGAAGATGTGGTTTTCATACAGGAAGCTGTGATTCCCCCAAAGGATGATGTGATTCCTCTACAGGAACAAGGGTCCTTTCACAGAAATTTCTGATTCCCCTGTAGGAAGATGGGCTTGCCAACAGGTAGACTAATTTTATCCTCAGAAAGTTGCGTTCATACACTGGATGTACAGTTTGATTACAAGGAAGATTGTATTCCCTGTCAGAAAGATGTGATTCCCCCACAAAAAGAACACTTCAACAACAAGAGGACTCATTTACACCACAGGAAGTTTTGTTCCTACACAGAGGAGCATTTCCATACAGGAAGATTTGATTCCTTATAGGAAGATTTGATTCCTCCACAGGAAGATTTGATTCCTCCACAGGAAGATTTAATTCCTCCACAGGGAGAAGAGTTCTGCCAGAAAGATTTCATTACCCCACAGGAAGAAAGGTTTTCCAACAGGAAGACTCATTTCCACCACAGAAAGTTTTGTTCCTACACAGAGTAGCATTTCCATACAGGAAGATTTGATTCCTTACAGGAAAATTTGATTCCTTCACAGGAAGATGTAATTGTTTCACAGGGAGAAGAGTTCTGTTGGAAAGATTTGATTACCCCACAGGAAGAAAGATTTTCCAACAGGAAGACTCATTTCCACCACAGTAAGTTGTGTTCCTTTACAGGAAGTATGGTTAACACACAGGAAGATGAGATTCCCCCACAAAAGATGTTATTCCCCTAAATGAAAAAGAGTTCTTTCACAGGAACTTATGATTCCTCCACAGGAAGACGGGTACTCCAAAATTAAGGTGTGATTCCCCTCTCTGAAGCAGTGTTCTCTAAAATGAAGATTCATTTCCACCATAGGATGTTACATTCCTACACATGAAGTACAATTTCCACACGGGAAGATAGTATTCCCCCTAAGGAAGCTGTAATTCCCCCACAAGAAGAAGAGTTCCCAGGTAGTTTTGACTCCCCCTCAAGAAGAAGGGATCGTCAACTGGAAGGCTCTTTTACACCACAGAAGTTGTTTTTCCACACAGGAAGTCAGGTTTTCGCAGAGGAATTTGGATTTTCCCACAGGAAGATGTGATTCCCCTACAGGAAGTTGTCATTCTCCCACAGGAAGAACCATTCGCCAACAGCAAGCTTATTTTCACCACAGGAAGTTGTGTTCCAACCCAGAAAGCAGCATTTCCATAAAGGAAGATGTGACTCCCCCACTCAATATGTGAGTCCCCCACAGGAAGATGTGATTCCTGCACAGGAAGAAAGGTTCTTTCACAGAAAGGTGTGACTCCCATAAATGAAGAAGGGTTCACCAACAGGAAGCACAATTCCATGACAGAAAGTTGTGTTCCTATACAGGAAGTGTGGTTTCCCACCAGGAACATGTGATTCCCCCACATGAAGATGTCATTCCCCAGCAGGAAGAAAGATCATTTAACAAGATGTGGTTCCTCTACAGAAAGAAGGGTTCCCCAACAGAAAGGCTCATTTCCATCACAGGAAGTGGGACTTTTACAGAGGTAATAAGGATTCGACACAGGAAGGTGTGATTCCCCCACAGAAAGATGTATTCTCTCTGTGGAAGGCTCATTTCCCCAATAAAGAAGGGTGCTCCAAACATAATGCTAAGTGAAATAAGCCAGTCAATGAAAGAAAAATACCACATGTACTCACTCATCTATGGATAATAATAACCATTATAAACTGTTGAACAAAAATGGATACAGAGGCAGAGCAGCATCAAACAGACTGTCTAATTACAGCAACAAAGACAGGAACATTTGCGGGGGAGGGAAGGTAACAGATCAGCCAAGGGACTTTTGGTGCATGCATTTAAGCATAAATAATGGACACAAAACACTGGGGTGTGGGGGAGCGGGTGGAAGGGCAGGGGAAAAAAGAGATATATGTACCAATCTTTGTAAAACTTTATGTAATAAAAAAATAAAATAAAATATAAAAATAAAGAAGAAGGGTGCTCCAAAAGGAAGGTGTTATTCTCCCACAGGAAGAAGCACGCTCCAATAGGAGGATGTGATTCCCCACTGGATGATTTGATTCCCCTAGAGGAAGAAGGGTCCGTTCACAAGAGGGTGTGATTTCTCCCACAGGTAGAAGGATTCTCCAACTGTAAGGCTGATTTTCACCACAGAGGTCCAAGAGCCATTGTACCCAGTGATCAGAGTGGCACAACCCAGATTTTAACTTCTCAGATCCATAAGGGACACACTCAGGGGGCAGACTCAATGAGCACCAAAGTCCCACTGAAGCTAGTCTTGCCCCATAAGGGTGTCTCCAGCACAGAAGTTCTCCCACCATAGACACAGTTGATTCTCACAGCCAATTGACCTGGAGATCAATTCCTCCCAATATACCAACAACGATTAAGGCTTAGCTACAACAAGACTGTGCACAAACCCCACAAAGGAATGCACCAAGAATGTCCACCTTAGGTAATTGGGGAGGTTGAGCCAATCAGCCCTACAGGACACCTAGCACACAAAGCCACTCTATCAACACACAGAAGCAGCCAAAATGCGGAGACAAAGAAACAGATCACAAATGACAGAAATGGAGGAAAGGTAAACAAACGACTGGATATACAGTTTAAAACCATAGTTATAAGGTTTTTCAAGAATTTTCTAGAAACTGCCAACAAATTTAATGAGACCCCCCAGGATATGAAATGAACCAGCTAGATATTAAGCATACACTAACTGGAATAAAGAATAATATACAGAGATCCAACAGCAGACTAGAGGAACACAAGAATCAAGTCAAAGAGTTGAAATACAAAGAAGCAAAAAACACCCAACAGGAAAAGCAAAAGGAAAACAGAATCCAAAAATATGAAGATAGTGTAAGGAGCCTCTGGGAAAACTTCAAGGGTACTAAGATCAAAATTATAGGGGTGCCAGAAGAAGAGAGAGAGCGAGATATTGAAAACCTATTTGAAGAAATAATGACAGAAAACTTCCCCTACCTGGTGAAAGAAATAGACTTACAAGGCCAGGAAGCACAGACAACCCCAAACAAAAGGAATCCAAAGAAGACCACACAAAGACACATCATAATTAAAATGCAGGGGAAAAAGAGGGAATCTTAAGAGTAGCAAGAGAAAAGCAGTCATTTACCTACAAGTGAGCACCCATATGATTGTCAGCTGATTTCTCAACAGAAACTTTGCAGACCAGAAGGAAGTGGCAAGAAATATTCAAAGTGATGGATAGCAAGTATCTACAACCAAGATTACTTTACCCAGCAAAGCTATCATTCAGAATTGAAGGTCAGATAAAGAGCTTCACAGACAAGGAAAAGGTAAAGGAGTTCATCACCACCAAACCAGTATTATATGAAATGTTGAAAGGGATCCTTTAAAAAGAGGAAGAAGAAGAAAAAGTAAAGATAAATTATGAACAACAAATACATATCTGTCACCAAAAGAATCTAAAAATCAAGTGAATAAAAAAATCTGATGAACAGAATAAACTAGTGAATAGAATAGAATTAGGGACATAGAAAAGGAGGGAACAGACAATTCTCAGGGGAAAGGGGTGTTGAGGGTGTAGGAAGAGACTAGACAAAAATCTTACACCTATCAATGAGAATAGTAGGGGGGATTAAGTGCAAAGGGTGGGGTGGGAACTGGGAGGAGGGTAGCTATGGAGGGAAAAAAGAGGAACAACTAATAATCTGAACAATACAGATTTTTATTAAAAAGGAAGGTGTGATTCCCCCACAGGAAGAACTATTCTTTCACAGTAAGGGCCAATTCCCACGGTAAAAAGGGTTCTCCCACAGTACCGTGAGTTTCCACCATGGAATGGTGCATTTTTACACAGAAAGAATGGTTTCCTTACAGAAAGGTGCTTTTCCCACAGAGTAAAAAGGGTTCCCATACAAGAAGGTGTAATCCCCCCCACAGGAATATGTGATTCCCCACAGGAAGAAGTGTTCTTTCACAGGAAAGTCTGATTTCCCCATATAAAGAAATGTTCTCCAAAAGGAAAGCTCATTTCCACCACAGGAAGTTGCGTTCCCACACAGGAAGTACATTTTCCACACAGAAAAATTGAATTCCCCAACAGGAAGATTTGATTCTCCAACAGGAAGAAGGTTTCTCCCACAGAGAGGTCCTTTACCCCCAATGTAAAAGAAAGTCATTTACAGAAAGGTGCAATATCCCTCCAGGAAGTAGGATTCATTCACAGGAAGGTGTATTTCCCCAGAGGAAAAGGGATTCTTTCACAGGAAGGTGTGATTCCTGCACTTGGAAAGGGTTCGCCCACACAAAGGCACATTTTCAGCACATGAAAAATGGTCTACACACTGGAATGTGTGGTTCTCCCACAGTAAAAGAGTTCTTCCACAGGAACATGTGATTCCACTAGATTAAGAAAGGTTCTTTCACAGGAAGTTGTGATTACACCACAGGAAGGTGCATTTTTGCACAGGAAGTATGGTTTCCATACAAGAAGGTGGTTTCCCACAAGGAAAAAGGGTTCCCACACAAGAAGTTGCAATTCCTTCACAGGAACATGTGTTCTCCACAGGAAGATGTGATTCCCCCAAGGAAGAATGGTACTTTTAAAGGAAGATGTGATTGTACAACAGGAAGAATGGTTCTCCCACAGGAAGGTGCATTTCCACCACAGGAAAAGGGGTTCCCACACAGGAAGTAGTGTTTCCACAACAGGAAATGACTTCTTCTGCTGGAAGGTGTAATTCCCCACAGGAAGAACTGTTCTTTTCACAGAACTGTTCTTTGCAATTCCACACAGGAAAAAAGGGTTCTCCCACAGGACCATGCATTTCCACCACAGGAAAGTGCATTTTTGCACAGGAAGAATAGTTTCCTTACAGGAAGTTGCTTTTCCACCAGAGCTAAAAGGGTTCCCACATAAGATGATGCAATTCCCCCACAGAAAGATGTGTTCTCCCAGTGGAAGATGTGATTCTCCCACAGAAAGAAGGGTTTTTTCCCAGGAAGATGTTATTCCCCCAGAGAAAACAGGGTGCCCACACTGGAAGGTGCAATTCCCCCCCCCCAGGAAGATGTGTTCTTCCACAGGATGGCATAATTTCCCCTCAGGAAGAAGGGTTCTTTCATGGGAATGTGTGATTCCTCCACAGGAAGGCTCATTTCCACCACAGAAAATTGCATTCCTACACAGGAAGTATGGTTCTCACACAGGAAAATGGAATTCCCCCACAGGAAAATGTGATTCCCCCACAGGAAGAAGGGTTCTTTCACAGGAAGATGTGATTCCACCATAGAATGAAGGGTTCTCCAACAGAAAGGCTCATTTCCACCAAAGGACATTGCATTCCTACCCAGAAAGTACAATTTCCATAAAGAAAGGTGATTTTCTCCTCAGGAAAAAGGGTTATTGTTGTAGAACCCTTATTTCTGTGGGGAAATCTCACCTTCCTGTGACAGAACCCTTATTCGTGTGGGGGAATCACATCTTCCTATGGGAAAATTGCACCTTCCTGTGTGGGAATCCTTTTTCCTTGGGGTTTGGAAAAGCACCTTCCTTCAAGAAAGCCCCAATTCCTGTGCCAGAATGCATCTTTCTGTGGTGGAAACGCACCTTCCTGTGGAAGTACCCTTTTTTCTGTGGGGAATTACACCTTCCTGTGAAAGAAGCATTCTTCCTGAGGGGGAATCACACCTACCTGTGGAAGAACTCTTTTTTGGTGATGGAAATGCACCTTCAAGTGAGGGAACCCTTTTTACTTTGGGGTATCACACCTTCCTGTGAATGAACCATCTTCCTGTGGAAGAATCACACGGTCCTGTAGAAGAACTCTTTTCCAGTGAGGGAAATGCACCTTCCTTTGGAAGAACCCTTTTTCATGTGAAGGAATCACACCTTCCTGTGAAAGATCCCTTCTACCTGCAACAGAATCACAAATTCTTTGAATGAACCTTTCTTCCTGTGGGGGTATTGTACCTTCCTATGCAAGAACCTTACTTCCAGTTGGGGAATCACAACTTACTGTGGGACAACACATGCTTCTGTAGGGGAATCCCATCTTTTTTTGTCTGTGAAGCTTCTTATTTCCCCTTCAATTTTGATCGAAAGTCTTGCTGGATAGAGTAATCTTGGGTTCAGCCCCTTGCTTTGCATCACTTTGTAAATTTCCGTCCATTCTCTTCTGGCCTGATGTGTTTCTGTTGAGAAATCATTTGATAATCTAATGGGAGCTCCCTTGTATGTAACTTTCTGTTTCT
>PVJC01052266.1:0-11197 GCA_004026665.1 Murina feae
CTCTTTCTTTGTCTCCACATTTTGGCTGCTTCCCTGTGTTGATAGAGTGGCTTTCTGTGCTACGTGTCCTATAGGGCCCAGTGATTCAGCCTCCTCAATCACCTGGGTTGGGCACTCTTGGTGTACGCCTTTGAGGGCTGGGTGGACAGTCTTATTGTAGTTAAGTCTTGATTGCTGTTGGTGTCACTGAAAGGAAGTGACCTCCAGGACTTTCTCCTCATTGTTTGGGGTTTGGAGTTTTTGGAGTTCTGTCCCAGCTGCAGTCTGTTAGGTTAGGCTGCAGGCAGACAGGTGCACAGCTTGGGTGGGGTTGTAAATTGGGTGGGGCAGGGTCTCAGAATCACTGTGGTGGAGCAACCCGCAATGGCTTCCTCTCAGCCGGCTCTGCGGCTTTTCCCCATGTTGGCATCTCCATGCCCTGGTGTCTGCGTGCCCCTGAGTCCCCGAGTCTTAGAGCTCCGCATCAGTGATCGCTGCGAACAGCTCTGCTAGAACGCCACTGTCTTCCACCCCATTGCCAAACCGCCTACAACGTGTTGAGTGTGACCCCAGAGCTTGTAAGCCCCTTCCAAGCCACTGACCCAGGTGTAGCCGTTGCCACCGTTTGCCCACACCGCCACCATTTCAAGCAAGTCCATACCTCTCTGTTTTGGCACCAGGAACTTCTACTCAGTTTCAATGCACTCCTTCTCTTGCCTTCTAGTTGTAAAGCTTCCACTCCCTTGGTTCTGGAGGATGGCTGTTTAGTTTTATAGTTGTATTTTTTAATGTGGTTGTGGGAGGCTGTGCATTCAGGTGTATGTATTATGCCACCATCTTGGTTCTCTACTCTATGTCTTTTGATTGGAGTATTTGATCCATTTATGTTTATGATTATTATTGACAGGAGACCCAATACATGAAAGCCGTCCATGGGTAGGGTCCCTAGGCTTTGCTGGTGATCACAGTAGATCTATGGGGTGACTGGTGGGGTGATTGAGGGGCCCCCATTGGCACCTGCCTTGGCCAGTCTCATGCCCCCTGCTTGTGGGCCCTGCCCCCCCACACTGGTCACCTCCCTCCATGGGGCAATTGGTGGAGTGGTTGTGGGGGCTCCCTGCTGGCATCCACTTTGGCTGGTCTGGGGTCTGCGGGCTGGAAGCAGCTTCTGCATTGAGCATCTACCACCTGGTGATCAATGCACATTGTAGTGACCAGTCATTCTGCTGTTTGGTCGATTTGCATATTAGTTTTTTATTATATATGATAGGTACTTGTTTGTCACCATTTTTATTCTTTATGCTTGTGTTCCTTCTTCCCTCTTTATTCTTCTTTTTACAGCAGTCCCTTTAGCATTTCATGCATTGCTGGCTTGGTGGTAGTAAATTCCTTTAGCCCTTTTTGTCTGTGAAGCTCCTGATTTCCCCTTCAATTTTGAATGATAAGCTTGCTGGGTATAGTATTCTTGGATTTATTCCCTTCCTTTACATCCTTTGTATACTTCATTCCATTTCCATCTGGTTTTATGTGTTTTGGTTGAGAAATCAGTTGATAGTCTAATGGAAGATCTCTTGCAGGTAACTTTCTGTCTCTCCCTGTCAGCCTTTAAGATTCTTACCTTGTCATGGGTGCTTGCCAATTTAATTATTAGGTGTCTTGGTGTCAGTCTTTTGCAGTTCATCTTGTTTGGGACTATATGTGCCTCTTAGACTTATGTGGCTTTTTTCTTCCCAACATCAGGGATGGTTTCTGTCATTATTTCTTCAAACAGGTTTTCTATTCTTTCCTCTCCTTCTGGCACTACCATTATGTGGATGTTTTTTGTTTCATGTTGTCCCAAAGCTGCCTTAGGTTCTCCTCCTGTTTTTAAGTTTCTTTCCAGTTGCTGCTGTGCTTGGCTGGTTTTTTCTACCTTGTCTTCTAACTCACAGATGCAGTCCTCAGCTTCTTCTAATCTACTGTTGAAACTTTCCATTGTGTTCTTTATTGCAGTTGTACATTCTTCATTTCCTCTTAATTCTTCTTCATTCCATCTTGATTCTTACACATGTTATTTTCTCTTCTAACCTTTTCAGTGTCCTTATAACCATGCTCTGAATTCTTTCTCTGACAAATTGCTTATCTCTGTTTCATTTTTATCTTTTTCTGGTGATTCATCCTTTTCTTGTGAATGAGGATTGTTTCTTTTTCTCGCCATTTTTGCTGCTCCGTTGTAATTGTTTCTACGTATCAGATCAAACTGCTATGCCACCCAGATTTTTAAATTTGTCTTATATAGTGGGACCCAGTGGTACAATCTCTCCAGTCTTCTGGGATGGGCAATCTAGGGATGCCTCCTACTTGGGATATTTGGGTTCTCTTGGCATAGTTGGGTCTTAAGTATTATTGTCCTATTCACGGATGGAGTCTCATCTCAGTGTGTCTGTTTATGTGGCTCACTGTCTACCACACTGACCAAACAGCACAAAATACAACTTGACAAGACACAGCACAAAGGGAACAAAACACAAATATACTCATGACACTGATAACCACAATATAAGTGACCACCAGAGAAAAGAGAATTAAGGGAGAGAAAATAGGGCAAAAAATTATATTGAGTAAGGTGACCAGATTTAAAGTGGTACACCATTGACTGGGGAGGGTTCTTTCTTTTTTCTTTTATTATTATTATTATTATTACTTAAAGTATTACAAAGAGTAATTGGGACTTTTTTTAAATGCCGTGGGACATGGAACAAATTGTTAAAAATCGAGACTGTCCCGCCAAAAGTGGGATGTCTGGTCTCCTTAATATTGAGGAAAGAAAAAATGGTAAGATAGCAAAGAAAAAGAAGAAAAAGGAGGTAAAAGAAAACACCACAGAATAGATAAACAAAAAAAATGCAAACACTAAGAAGAGAAAGTGGGGCAGAGGCAGAGCTTATATACAGAAAGTAAGGTTAAGGAATTGAATTAATATGTGGAGGACCTTGGTTAAATATAGAGGAGGTAGAAAGAGGATGAGTGGATAAGAATAAAATAAAAAAAGAAGAAAATTTAAAAATAAGATAAAATAATAAAAATAAAAGTAGAATGAAGAAAAAATGAAACAAATAAAAACAATAAAGAAAATAAAGAAAAAAACTGTTAATAAAAATTAAAAAGTAAAGTGTCATTCATTTCAGCTGAGTTTTAATGCCCCATGAGGGCTGGTTTAAGATCCCACTCTTCTATACTGTCTACCACTTCTCAGTTTCCTGTTAGAAAATCAGCACCATGTTAAAGTTCCAAGCAATCCACCGTTCCTCTGTGTATATCTCCACAGCCTTGACTGCAAGTAGGCAGGACCAATCTGCCCAATTAGCCTGTCTGCCCACTGTCAATCTTAATCTCTCAAGTGGCTGTTTCTGACAGGGCTATAGTTAGTTTGCTGTATGCTTTCCAGGACCCAATGGCTTCTCTTCAACCCAATCCCTGAGGACTTTTAGTGGCTATTCAAATTTTTTGTGTCCTTTGTGCCACTCAGGGTGTAGATCTGGGTGTGGCTGTATTGATTGCCTGGAGACTGCTGGGAGGGGCTAGCTCTTTAGGAGAAAATGGCTGCTTAGGTCCTGAGTGTCAGGAATATCCCAATGCCGGATTCCCGGACACTTCTCCCTGACCTGCTCTTCTCCACAACCTCTCCCCAGACTCCACAAGTCCAAACCTCCACCTGCACCTCAGCCATGGATGAGTGTTTGTATCTGAAAGGTCCTATGAACTGGGTTTAGTGAATAAAAGGAAAGGCCAAAATGAGGGGAAACTGCACCAATGCGAGTATTTCTCCCCCCAGCACCATGTGGCTTGAGCAGTTGTTCAGGCTGTTCCCTCTGGGCTCAGCCTCTCATGGCTATGGACTTAGATCTAGAATCCCCTGCCTCCAGCATCCCTGTGGACTTCCTTTTCACAGTCAGATGTTACACCTATCTCCCAGGGATGCAAACTTGGTACCATACAGTTTCCTTCTGATCCTCTCGGCTCAGAAGTCTTACAATTCTCTCCAGCCCATATCCTTGATCTTACTGTTCTCCAGGCATCCTCTGCCCTTCCCAGCTGCTAACTGTCTCACCAGCTGTGTCTACTTTGCCAATTCCAGGTGTATGTTATTCAATTTGGTGGGACAGTCCCAATTTTTAACAGTTTGTCCCCCATCCCACGGCGTTTTAAACAAGTCCCGATTACTCTTTGTAATATTTTAAGTAATAATTTTACAAAAGGGAAAAAAAGACACCCCCCCCAGTCAATGGTGTACCGCTTTAAATCTGGTCATCTTAATTTAGATGTTCCTTCTATCTGCTCCAGAATAAGGCTCAGGACACATCTGCCTATTTGGTCGTCATTTTGTGTCTCCAGAAATCTGTTTCTACTGGTACTACTTATTTTAATGTGTGTGTGTGTGTGTGTGTGTGTGTGTGTGTGTGTGTGTTCACTGAAACATACACTGAGCGCCAACTATCTCATTGGGTATATAGCGGGGAGGTAAAATACAAATAAGCACTATCCTCAGAGATATCATTATCTAGTAAAGGAGATCCATATTAATCAGATAACCATACATGTATTACTACAAATGTGGTAAGTGCTAGAAAGAAAACACACAGTATCTCAGGAGAGGGAATACAATGGACCCTGATCTAATCTAATTATTACATTTTACTTAATCAGATCCAGTACTAATGCTAAAAAATTTTAACCAAAAGAGGGAAGCATCATAAATATCCCAATTTCCTTTCATCATTTTTGTTCTCCTTCCTTTCCTAATACAACCAAAGAAATCATAGTCTGCCATTGCTTGTTAGATTTAGAGGTTACTCATTCAGACCACTTGGGGACCATTTGGAAAATGTATACTATTAGTCTTACATACATACACACACCACACACACACACACACACACAAAGAAAACACAAAAATGTTACAAGCCCTTGTCTCTGAATGATAGGATAGGATCATGAGTAGGTATATTAGAGCATTTTATATTAATTGTAATTATATTAAAGCATTTTAAAATGTATATGCCAGGCATATGACAGTCAATGCCACAAAGCAAATCTATTATATTTAATGTGTTTCATATGCTTACAAATGCATAAGAGGGAATTTAAAAAAACAATGGTTACTGTGCATTTGTTTCCTAAAGTCCAGCACAGAGCTGAGGTCTTCACAGCCCACATTTGATTTAACCCTCTTTAATTAATGGCTCAGAGAAAAGTGACTTGCCCTTGGTCACAAAGAGAGGGAGTAGAGAGTTGAAAATTGGACTCCAGTCTTCCTGAAGCCAGAGCCCATGCCCTTCACACTATGCCCCTCTGTTTGTTCCCTGGGTGTTATGCCCTTTCAAAGGAAAGACTGAGTGAGAAGCTGAAAGGCTAGCCAGGGAGTCCAGAAAGACTCATATCTAGTAGGCAATTAATAATGTTTAGATTTTAATTTAATTTAGGAAAAGAAGTGAACTAATTTATCTAACTCCCTCACCTGCCCTTCTCCTTGATCAAGAGTCACATCTGTCTAGAGAATACACAAAGGCAATCTCCGCCAAGAACCTTTACCCTCTAGTTGGAATTAATCTTTTCCAATCCCACATTCCCATACAGAGGCGGATTTCCTGTGAAGATAATGAAATTTAAGCTACAGGGACCTGTACTTGCAATCCTCCTACTAAAAGAGCCACAGGCATTTTGTATTTTTAATTTTTAATTATTTTTCTTAAAGAGGACCCCCTAACTGTATAAGCTTTGAGCCCCCCATGAAACCTGGATCTACCCCTATTCTCCATAGAAAACTGCTAAAATTGTTCTTAACAGCATTTTTCTTAGAATGCTTTGTACTCAAGTTATTCATGTATAAAAGTCTTAGTTACTGAAATTTGAGCTACTCAGAGGTAGGCGTGAGGTAGCTTTTATCTTTGAATCCCCCACAATACCTGCCTTCAGATAAGCTAGGTACTTGTTCGGCAAATGTGGGTTGTTGTTTTTTATGAAATACTATAGAATTTCCTTGCAAGAAAGCAAACTAGAATTGGGGAGATGGTCCATGGCCATGAAACAACATACACAGAGGCTGTGTAACAAAACGGCATCTGGGGGTGGCGGGGGCACAGGCTCTGGAACTGTACTTGCTGGGTTCTACTGCAGTGTCTCCCATTTTTTGGCTGTGTGACTTTAGACAAGTTACTTAATTAAGCTTTCTAGGCCTCCATTTCCTCAGCAGTAAAATAAGGCTAATAACAGTACCAAACTCAGGGTTGTCGTGAGGTTTAAATGAGACAATATAAGTAAAACACTTTGGAACAGGCAAATTTTTATTCATCTCTCACTAACTTAGTACATATTGAGAGAGGAGTTTTCTGATTCTCACTTGAAGCCCTCAACTTTCTCTTCTCCATACTAGCCCCACATCTCCTACCTATACCCACCCAGATTCATTCAAACCCAGCCTTCTTAATAATGACCCTCCATTTCTGAGTTGGGAAGTAAAGGCAGAGACTAAAAGCATGAAACCCAGTTCTGTCTTTGCTAGTAGTCTAGATATGAGCTGATGGAGGTTGGAATGAAAATCAGAGACAGAACTACAAGACATCAGCATGTGATCAATGAGACCCTGAGATGGAATGTAGAAAAAAGATGTAAGGAAGTACAAAGGAAGATACAAGACCTGATCACTGAAAGCTGGAAGGAGGGAAAAGGAGGAGTACAAGTGTGTATCCAGCCCCTGGAGGCATCCCACAGTCACTAGAAGGAAAGGTCTTTTAAATGTCTATGTTATTACTTCCAGCTTAGAGGAAAATTGTTTTTACCTCCACTCTACTGACAGAATTCAAATCTCTCAAACATATGCTTCATTACTCCGTATCAGGTATTGCAGCTCAGTGAGATAGAAAGAGAAGGAGGAACATATGTTTTCAAAAAATAAACCAATCCCCATGTGGGAGGGGTGGGAATAAATTACTCTAGGTAAAAGTGGTATTTTTCCTGGAAGTGTCTAGAGGGCAGTGACAATGTCCTTTACTTTACTTTCTTGGGATAACTAGTGAGAAAGTGGGCAGGGATGGCGGCAGTTACAGGTTGTGAGTTCTAAATACCACTGAATCAAGTGGCATGGGCTGGGGTAAAGAATTAATCTGCATTATCTCTGTACCTCATATTGGCCCCAGAACAGTCTCTGTTGCACACTGAGTCATTTTTCCAAACCCTTTTTATTAAACAATTTTTAGTCTAATGACTGACTTTTCTAAATCAATAGGGAGCACAGGACAGGTTTACAACTCCCCAGTCTCTAGCTCTGCTAAAACCACAGAATTTTGAAATTGAATTGAATCCAAAAGTTCTTAGTTTAAAACTGAAATGACTTTAAACACCCAGTTTCCAATTGTTTTCCCAATAGTACTAATAGTTAAACAATCACATTTTTTAAAACTTTGTAACCAAAATATCTGAGTCAGGGCCATAAAGTACCCTAATTAAAGCCAGAATCTTCTGGGATCTGATGAGAAACTCACCCTTTTATAATGGGATTACTAGAGCTTTGCTATACAGATGAGTGGTTTGGTTAATAATTTACATTTTCAAAGATACATAACCTCACTTATGGTTATGGTTTGCATTCCTAAAATTCTTCTATTCAGTTTAATGTTATTATGTTTAGCTTTGGTAAATGAATTAAATTCTTAATTATGTATCAATGTAATTATTCTCTCCCATATATTATTTTCTAAGAAGAAAAGTTTGTAACAGAATGGTGCGCAGTTTGAGTCAGGGACTCAGAGCTGGAGCATGGGCAGGAGAACTGTCAAACTAGTCAAAGGGAAAAATTGTGAAATGGAAAAAAAAATTGCTCAGTACTCACTTAGAAACCCCACTACATCATAAAACCTAAATTAACAAAGGATTGAATCTCAAAAAAAAATGTTTATCAACATTCACGCAATTATTTAGTTACATATTAACTATGAAGGAAAAAAAAATCTGTTTGCATAATATCCCTAAACAGTTATTTCAAGCAGAAATGACTGGAGAAATTGCTCTCGGAGATGGAAAAGGCTGTTCAAACCAAGGTCAATTTTATTTAAGGTGAGTGGGAGAGACAGAATCTGACAGAAAGAAAAAAGTGTATGAACTGTCAAGAGCAGACAGAAATAGAAAAATAGGGAGGGAAGAAACAGAAGAAGCACAGAAACATTATCCCACCTCCCCATTCAGAGATGTTTTTTCATCTCCTCCACAGAAAGCAAGTAGAAGAAAGCCTTCCAACGCTCAGTGAAGCTCAACTGAAGATCTCTAAATTTTGACTCCTCTTTTCCTTCTCTCTACCATGATAGTATGGACCAGAAAATGTAATTAAAATACAGCCTGAGCTCAACTCCTTTCTCATGTAACTCCTTGCTTGCGTGTAAAATACACCAGACAGGAGCCAGAAGAGCACCTGAAAAAGGATTTGACCTGGCAGTATTGACATTTCAAATAGCACAGCTCTACATCCAAGAATGCACAATACAAACCCCCCTTTCAAAGGGCCCTTTGCCTCAGTGCTCTCCCACCTGTGCACTGTTTGAATATCATCTGTATGTGGCAAGAGTTGTTGAATTACATCATGAATTCCAGCTTTGTTTGAGTTAATGTCTGTGACAGTAATGCCTCATTTATTACTGGGGTGAAGCAGTCTACACAAATGAGCTGTCTAGATAATAATGCATGTATATTGCTTTATAGTTTTCAAGACACTTTTACATACATTATCTCTAGTCTGTGAGGTAAACAGGACAATCATTATCATCCCCATTTTGCAGATAAGAAAACTGAGGCTATTCACATCTAAATAATGACTCAAAGTCTTGAAGCTTATAAATACAGAATGAGGAAATATTTGGGGTATAAATACAGAAAATCTATAACTTGGATTTTCTGACTCCAAATCTAGTGTTTCTTTCAAAGTCTTTAAGCAACAAAAATTATTTTAGCCATTTAAAATGGAAATATTAAGAAAAAAATGAAAAATATTTTTATTTTTCCTTATTGATTCACAATCACTATAAATATCAGTTGTTGGATCAACTATAATACAAGGTCTACTGAGGCATGTAGAGATATACCCCTCTACTAAAAGCCCTCAATTGCCATGTTCAGTGAGTTCTTGAGTCCATTTTTATGTCCGCCACTCTTACTGTCACTAGTAACTTCTTGCTGGTTATACGTACTTCCCTCTAGCAGTATTTTATAACCCTTCTGTTTAACCGCTTATTTACTACTGGATAGAAAATTAGCAAATCAAACTTGTAAAGACTATGCATAAATTTAGAACATTAGTAGCCTCTGTACAAGGTCCCAAGGAGCTCTCAGATGAGTCAACTGAATAAGCAGGAGCTCCTTAGCATTTAGGTGCACAGATATGATTTCTGCTTAACCACTATTTCACCTCTCTGATGAAGAGAGTTCAAGGTGTAGGATAGGCAACTTCCAGAAAAGCAAAGTATTACTGCATTCTAAAGAGTTTATTCTCGCCATGACCAGTTTGGCTCAGTGGATAAAGCGTCAGCCTGAGGACTGAAGGGTTCCAGGTTTGATTTCGCCGGTCAAGGGCATGTACCTTGGTTGCAGGCACATCCCCAGTAGGGGGCGTGCAGGAGGCAGCTGATCAATGTTTCTCTCTCATGATGTTTCTGACTTTCTATCCTTCTCCCTTCCTCTCTGTAAAAAAATCAATAAAATATATTTAAAAAAAATAAAGAGTTTATTCTCACTCAAAGCCAGTGGCACCTTGGGGAAGACTGGAATCATCCAACGTACAGAGAAAAACTAGACATACCCCAAATATTTCCTGATAGCACAAGGTTAAAAGCTATCATATAATTCTACAAAGAAAACAGAACTCAATGCTTGAAGGTATAGAAGTGGTAAAGATGCAATGAAAAATTCAGAATTTGGTCCCATTTTTCTTCTCAAGGACCACAAATCCTATAACTTTTTCATTTTATTTAACTTCAAACACACTGAGAACAAGGAAAATATTGTCACATGATGGCTGAAAGAAGCTGTGGCATCAATGACTTTCTTCATCTGTAAAATGGAGCTAATTATCACATGAACCCCTCAGGGCTTCTGGGAAAATTAAATGAGATAATTATGTAAAAGTAAATATCATATAGTAGGCACTTAATAAATTGCCACTAATATTATCATTATCATCATAATTATTATTAGGTAGGGGAGAAAAAAAAGAAAAGAAAACCTATTTTTAGCAGAGATTTTCAAAAAGAATTAATTAAGCAGAAACAAAAAACGACTGTGCTGCCCCATTTTACTAAGTACATCTAAGTAAATTAAATTTAGGAAACGAGGCAATGCAAAGATTGAAAATAAAGTACAACTTTCTTTAATGCTTCAATCATTATCAAAACAACATTAGCAATACAGCACTCCAACCACTGTAGCAAAGAGCCCCAGGCTCATTTTTGAGGGCAAAGGCTTCCTGCAAATGAAGACATAAAATCCAAATCAAGGCAATAAGGATTGCTCGAGGAACCGTGCACATATTTGCAGAGAGCATTCACTGCTTAAATGCCCCCAAAGTGGAATCCTAAATAGATTGTGGATCTAGGCCAAGATCAGGATGAGCTTTCTTCAACTTCATGTGGTGGAGAGAATAGCTCACATCTAATTTCATATGCATGAAGTATTGGAGCAATTTTCTCAATTATTTGATTTACCAGAGTCTTGGGGAGGAAATATATGTTAGGGAAAAAAACAACTGTATCCCCCCAATTTATTATCTTGGAGAAGTCTCTGATTTTAGTTTTGTCTTCCCAAATGTTTGTCATACAAAGGATTCTGGGGGCAATGTCTCCACAAATATGACATAATTATCTTGAGGTCTGGCATCAGAGTCTATCTTTTTCCTATGGAGTTTATGTTTTTCTAAAAGTGAAGCAGTGAAAGAGAATGAAACAGGGTAAAGAACAAGTACATAATATAGTGACAAGGAAGAAGGCAACGCAATGAGCTCAGACATCATCTAGTTGTCTCTATGTGGCCTTCTGTCTGTCCACGCAATTTGAATAATTTAAGGTGATTTAAAAAAATACATGATGTACCGTGTGTGAGTGTGTGTGTGTGTGTATGTGTGTGTGTAAGAAGAAAGAGAGAGAGGGAAAGAGGAAGAGAGAGAGAGAGAGAGAGAGAGAGAGAGAGAGAGAGAGAGAGA
>PVJC01052267.1:0-11214 GCA_004026665.1 Murina feae
AGCTCTGCTCAGCCACAAGCCAGGCTGATGGCTAGAACATCAGTGGTGGTGGGAGCCTCTCCTGCCTCCTCAGCAGTGCTAAGGATGTCTGACTGCAGTTTAGGTCTGCTCCCTCTGGCAAGTGGCCATCCCCCAAGGGCTCCTGGGCTGCCAGAGGGATGTCTGCCTGCCAGCTTAAGCCTGATCCCCCGTGGATCGGGCCTAAGCCAGTAGGTGGACATCCCCTGAGGGTTCCGAGACTGTGAGAGGGCACAGGCCGGGCTGAGGGACACCCCCCCCCCACACACAAGTGCACAAATTTTTATGCACCGGGCCTCTACTATATGTATCTAATCTAATAAAAGAGTAATATGCAAATTGACCCTCACTCTGTTACACCTATAAGCCATGCCTACAAGCCATGCCTACCAACCAATCAAGAGCAAATATGCAAATTAACCCAACAAAGATGGCAGAGGCCAGAGCCGGGATACTTGCATTGCAGTCATAGCTACCACATAAGCATTCTCGCTCTGGCCGCTTGAGGACTGTTGGAGACTCAGAAGGCAGGGGAGACAGAGAAGACTGGCTCCAATGCCTGAGGCTAGCTTCTGCTGGGAGTTGAAGAAGCCACCTGCCCGTGACCGCAGGCAGAGGGGAGAAGGCGCCTGTGTGTGATTGCAGGCACGGGGGAGAAGCTGCCTGCATGTGATCAGGGACAGGCGGCTCCTCGCCTGCGCCTGCGATCACAGACAGGTGGCTTCTCCCCCTCGACCTGTGATCACGGACAGGATCGGGCCTAAGCCAAAGGTGGACATCCACCCAAGGGGTCCCAGACTGCGAGAGGGCATGGCTGGGCTGAGGGACCCCTCCCCCCTCAGTGCACAAATTTTTGTGCACGGGGTCCCTAATATATATATATATATATATATATATATATATATATTTTATATATATATATATATATAAAATACTGTAACTTATAACTCATGGTTCTGTTAATTCTTACAACATTTGAATACTTACTTATTAGGTGTGTACATTGTCTTTGTCCCTGATCGTATGCTAAGTGGTGAAGATAATGAGGTGAATAAGGCATGATCCCTGTCTTCAGTCTAGTAATGAAAACCAATAATAAAAACTGCAATGGAATATCAAAAGGGAAATATAAACAAAGCACAATTGGAAGCAAAAATGAGGAAGCAAAATAAGGCTTCTTGGGGGATCCAGTGAAGCTTTTAAAATGACAAGATTATCATCATGAAGACTGAGTTTACTAAGTGATAAGAGGAGGGAAGTTAATGGTGTGTGCTAATGCACTGAGGAGTGAAATCACATGGGATGAGTGGGAAGTGTGTAGTATTACTAGAAATTTATGGCCTGCAGTTGAGCGAGGTGGTAAGGATAGAAAGTTGTTCTTTCTGGGAGAAGAGAGAGACAAGAGTGTGAACCTTGTGGGGAATAGACAGATGTCCCATCTGTCAACCTACCGTGTTTATGACAGACTTGCTGGGTTGGTATATGGAAGGGTGATAAAAATGACACCAACTGCTACAAAATCTAAATGTTTTTCGATACCATTAGTTTATAAAAGGAAAGTCATTGCAGAAAATAGAATATTGCAATATAAGTATCTGAAGAATAGCCTTGCTCTATTTTCCAATTCCTTAAAAAACATAATGAAAAACTTATTTATTGCCGTCTGATGGGTGAAAACTAACCTGGAATTGACTATGATATAACAGATTCATTTATGGTTAGATCAAATAAGTGTAGAAAAGGTGAGATAAATGGTTCTAATTATCCTTTTTAGGTTTTGTTTTTCATTTTCTCTGTGATGATAGAAATTTCAGGCCTGCAAAATTAGTGGATCAAAAATATTGAATATTATTTATATCCTCTAAATAAGTTTTCAATATATACTAACTTTTTTAGCCTTTTAAAAAATTTCTGTTTAAAACATAAATTCATAAATTAAGTTTCAAAGAAAAATTTGTAGTTAAAGATCAGAAAGCTATCAAAATGATTTAATTCTGAAGGCTCTTCAGCCTTTTAACTCCAGACTTACTTCAATTTTATTGCACTTTCAGTGAAAGCTGTACAATATTATACTCTTTTATAACCCACTCCAAAAATATACATGCATATGTTTTATTTCTAATTTCTGAAATTGAAAAAAAGTTTTTAAAGAATCAGATTGATAAGCAACAACTCACTTCAGTTTTTACTAACATGACTGGCATATAGAAAGAGAATTAAAGTGATCAGTTCTCATGTGTAATTCTAGGGCATACTTTGTGGTGTATCTTAAGCCTTCACTAATGTCACCTCTATGCAATTTCACTTAATTTAACCTCCTTCAACTCTGTGCTTAATATTCCATAATGGAAATGGAAAAATAAACACACTTAAAGAAAACATTATCCTTGGTCTTCATAAAATTCTAGATACACCCTACCTTCTCTCTATCCTAGTATGCAAATAGTTTTCAGTTATGTGTTATTTAGGAATTTGTGTGTGCATTGTGAAGTAATATATAGAATGAAGGGAGGAAAATAATACAATTTCACATAACTTTGTTATAAAAAAGAAATAAATTCATAATATCTGAAATGTCACTTGAAAATCTTAAAAAATTTAAACGTTATAACTAACAATCATTCTTAAGTACAAAGGAATTATTTATAAATTGGAGACAACTTGCTTGGGAACATCACATTATCCACTTGACAAGGTTCTACTTATGATTCAATATATGCAAATAGTTTGCTATAAAATCTTCGCTCACATCTTTTTCTACATGCACTTTTTTATCTAGTCCCTTTATTTCTCATACTTCCAATAGATTTAAAAAAAAATCATACAATCATGTTAATGGGGCACATTGCTATGCAAGGCATCATGTTGAGAACTTTATATATTTTAATTTATCTAATGCTCACACTATATTACTTCATTTTTACAAGGAGCTAAGCTACAAATAGTTGTCACTTGCCCAAATTTTTAGTGATATTGGGATTCAGGCACAAGCTGTCTGATCCTAATTAATCACTTCACAGTAATACTGCCTTTATGATTTTTAGGCAAAATACGGTATAATCCTTTTTTAAATCTAATTTTCATTCTATGATGTGAGCCTTTTAATTTATTTATTCATTCAGTTACTGAATACCATCTGCTACACCACAATACAGAATTAAACAAACTAGAGATAGTTCCTGGTTTCATAGAGCTTGATATAACCACTAACCAAAGAATAATCCAAGGGAATGTCTATACACAACTGTGCTATGAAGAGGCACGTGGTCATAGGGGAGTCATTGTTGATGGAAGTTATGATCAAGAAAACAAAACCAACCCCTTCCTTTACCACCATTATGACTAAGCATGGATATCATAGATTGCAGTAAGAGAAGACTGCATCTTGAGATAACCTTCCCCACCCTGCACACACATACCACCTATCTAATCTTAGTCCTCTACTAATAAATAACTAAATAGTTGATTTCTTTTGCAATAAATTCCTCACTTTCTAAAAAAGAAGCTTTGTCACTGGTGGGTTTTTTTTCATTGTTAACATCTATAGAAATATTGATCCTTGTAGATGTAATAATTATGTGAGGAAATTCACCTTTGAGAAAAATTGAGACTAATTAACAAACTCAAACTTTTTTCTCTAAATTCTTGCCATATTGTCTAATCTAATAAAAGAGTAATATTGAAATTTCTCCAGGATGCCTAAGCCACACCCACCAGCCAATCAGAGTGGCTGTATGCAAATTAACCCAGCCAAGATGGAAGCTGGCAGTCATGGAGCTAGATTAAGCAGGAGGCTTCCATTGCACCAGGAGTAAACTGTCTGCCTAGGCTGGCTGGGCCTCTCTCTGCTCAAGGCAACATAGTTGCAATTATAGAAGCCACGGAGCTGAAGTAAACAGGAGGCTTCCATTACACCAGAGTTGAAGGAAACTTCCTGCCTAGGCCGGCTGGGCCTCTACTAAGGCAACATTGTTTCAATTATAGAAGCCACGGAGCTGAAGCCAACAGGAGGCTTCATTACCTGCTTAGACCTCAGCTTAAAGCAACAGTGTATCAATTATAGAAGATAAATAAACCCCAGAAACCTGCTTCCAGCCAGTCTTGCTGGGACATTGGGTCAATGGGAGCTGTGGGCAGCCTGAAAATGGCCCTCAGCCCCACACCCAGGCTGTCCAGGCACCCCAGTAGGGACTCGAACCCAGAAGGGACTGTGGGCAGCCTGAAAATGCCTCTTAGCTCCTCACACAGGCTCCCAGGCACCCCAATAGGGACCCAAAATCTGAAGGGACAGTGGGCAGCCTGAAAACAGCCCTCAGCCCCTCACCCAGGCTTGCCACACCCCCATGGGGTGAGGGTCCACACTGGGGAGCTTGGCCAGCCTGCAAACAGCTATCAACCCCTCACCCAGGCTGGCCAGGCATGCCATAAGGTAGACATCCCCTGAGGGGTCCCAGACTGTGAGAGGGCACAGGCCGGGCTGAGGGACCTCCCCCCAAGTGCACAAATTTTTGTGCACCAGGCCCCTAGTTTATGTATAAAGGCTAGTTTTTCCAGATGTTGGACCCTCTTACAAGAATTACAAGTAAAATATTTTTATTAATATTTCCATTAGTTTCTGAGTTTTCTTTTGATCTGATCTGATCAGAAATATAAAGGAAGTCTTTGTGCTTCAGAGATTATTAAGTTGAGATCTGAGGAATAAGCAAGAGTTGACTTGAAGAAAGGGGTTGTGGAAATTTTTGAACAGGCTAAAATATTGAAGTTATGATTTACCCCAAACTTGTCTTTTTAATATCTGAAAATGTAATGGTTCTAATATCATGATCTAATCTAATGTTCTAATATATAATATCTAATCTAATGGTTCTAATATCATGATCCAATTCAATAAAATGATCAGAAAAATATGGATCTTAAAGTAATATCATCTGGAAGCAAGAAATGTAGATTCACTATAATCTATTTGAAACCAGATGTGGGAAATTAAAAAAGCTTTTTTTGCTGATTGTGTGTTACAGAGTTCAGCTTATTTCATAAATCAACTTTATAAGAATAAAAAGGTCTCCTAAATCTAGTAGGAAGATTTTCTTCTCCCAAAATATTGATACATGCAAGTAGAACTATTGTTTAAAAATCTTTATTGGTTTTGTTTGTTTGGGGCACCCAAATTTGTTCCTAGAACTTTACCTATGTTTGGGCATTGAAGAGATCAGAATACTTGTCTCTTAGACTTAATGGCACAGAAGGCTAGCCTCCCATTTTCTTATGCCAATGCATCAATCAATATCTGTTTTGATATTGATTTTTGATTTTGATTTTGATATCCTTTATCAACACTATTAGAAATCTTACTATCATATATGTAAGTGCATATCTGTTTATATCTGCAACAAGTATTTCATATGAAGTCAATGTACTAGACCATGGGGAAGCAGCAATGAACAACAACAACAAAGTGATAAAGCTCCTGCCCTCCTGAAAATCACAATCTACTGGGCGACAGAGAAATAAATGTATCTTACAATGAAAATATGATTAAGATCTACACTAATAAAAGAGAAACATGCAAATTGGTGTCACTCCACTACACACCAAGCCATGCCCACCAGCCAATCAGAGTGACTGTATGCAAATTACTCAACCAAGATGGCAGCTGGCAGCCATGGAGCTGGAGTAAGCAGGAGGCTTGGTTGCCCGGCGATGGAGGAAGCCAAGTTTCCCACCTGCCCTGGCAGGCTGTGGCCTCTGCTCAAGGCAACAAAGTTTCAATTATAGAAGATAAATAAATCCCAGATACCTGCTTCCAGCCAGCCTCATTGGGACCTTGGTTCACTGGGGGCCATGGCCAGCCTGTAAACAGCCATTAGCCCCTCACCCAGGGTGGCCAGGCACCCTCATGGGGTGAGGGTTCCTGCTGGGGGGCTTGGCCAGCCTGCAAACAGCCATCAACCCTTTACCAAGGCTGGCCAGGCACCGCAGGAAGGACCCCAAACCTGAAGGGCTGTGGCCAGCCTGTAAACATCCAGGGGTCCCAAACTGTAAGAAGGCATAGGCCAGATTGAGGGACCTCCCCAAGTGGACAAATTTTTGTGCACCGGGCCTTTAGTAGATTATAGATAGATGATAGATGATAGATAGATAGATAGATAGATAGATAGATAGATAGATAGATACAGTGGGAGGGATAGAGAGAGAGAAGTATTATTACAGATACAATAGTTAACTTGGAGCCAGCTCCTGTGGTGAGAGAGGAAGCCTATGAATATCTAGGGTAACCTTGCTCTAGGCAGAGGTAGGAGCAGCACATAGACCCTGTGGGGGAAGCTGCTGTGCATATTTGAGGACAGTAAGCTGTAGAGGAAGAGAGGGAGGAAATGGGGTGGAGAGTTACTAGGGGACAGATCATGTGGGACATTGTAGGTCGCAGTAAGATCTTTAAATTTTATTCTAAGTATGAAATTAAGCCTGGAAAAGCAATATGTTGTTCACAGAATTTAGAGTTAAATGTGTAGTGCTCTAGAGTGCTTTGTAGGATGATGTGCTAGTGACTACCACTTATGATATTTGACTTAGTCACAACAACAATATTTTAATACTCTTATTAAGTAAATTCTTATTTTAATAGATATTTCAGTATATTTATGTCCTAAGAACTATATGCATTATGGAAATAAAAAGATCCCTGAAATTCAGTTAATTTTGGTTACACTCAATGCAAAAATTATTAAAATTATGTTTAGCTTAAATGTAGAGTTATCTTGTTTAGAAGGAGTTTTTTAAAGAAAATTATAAAAACTGATATTTGAGGAACTTTGGAATATCTAATCTAATAAAAGAGCAATATGAAAATTGACCCTCACTCTGTTACACCTAAGGCACGCCCACCAGCCAAGCCACACCCACCAGCTGTATGCAAATTAACCCAGCCAAGATGATGGCAGGTAGCCATGGAGCTAGAGCAAACAGGAGGCTTCTGTTGCACCAGTGATGGAGGAAACTGCCTGCCTAGGCCGGCTGGGCCTCTGTTCAAGGCAATAAAGTTTCAATTATAGAAGATAAATAAACCCCAGAAATCTGATTCCAGCCAGCCTCGCTGGGACATTGGATCAATGGGAGCTGTGGCCAGCCTGCAAACAGCCATCAGCCCCTCACCCAGGCTGGCCAGTCACCCCAGTAGGGACCTAAATGCTGAAGGGGCTGTGGGCAGCCTGAAAACAGCCTTCAGCCCCTTACCCAGGCTGGCCACATCCCCATGGGGTGAGGGTCCCACTGGGGTCTTGGCCAGCCTACAAACAGCCATCAACCCCTCACCCAGACTGGCCAGGCATGCCAGCAGATGGACAACCCCCAAGGGATCCCAGACTGAGAGAGAGCACAGGCTGGGCTGAGGGACCCCCCTGAGTGCACAAATATTTGTGCACCGGGCCCCTAGTTAAATAATAAACTAGAAACTAGATTCTTCTTATTATTCTTGTTTACCACTTAGTAAATGTGCACCTTGGCCATATTATTTAACTTCTCTCAGCCTCAGTTTCCTCATCATTAATATGGTGATAGTAATACTTTCCTCTGGAAATGAACCAGAGACTTAATTGAATAATCCTTGTGAAGTATTTAGAACAGTAAGTATTCTAAGTGTTAAGTAACTGGCAAACTATTAAATAACTGTTACTTTTTTTCCCTCTTTATATGGGTTTCAAAGTTTATGCACAAAGTCATACACATGGTTCTTTCACTTTGTTCTAGAAGTAAATTAACTCCTAAACAAAATAAATCCTCTAATAAAATTCATTGCCATATAGACTATGCTATTTAAATCATTTTCTAAAACATTTGTTTTATCAAACAATGAAGCAATGAGCAGTGAAATAGTTGATGTATACCATCATTTATGAAGTTAATTTCCTGGATATTTTATTAGTTTGAAGATGTAATACTTTGGAATATTCCATAATAAATGTTTAAAGAATAATTGCTCACAGTATAAAATATGTTATACAAATACATTGAGTTTAGCTAAAATGTTTTTCATTTTCTTATGCACAAAACATTTTCACTAATATTGTGCTATTTAATCCTCAGTCCCTTGGGAGTAATGCCCATTTTATGGATGAGAAAATGAATATTGGTAATTACTCTAGGTGGCAGTTGGCAGATGAAAGAGCCTAAATTTGAATTAATGCCAAATGTTTGTAGAAACATTTATTTGCAGAAACATATTATAGTGAAATTTATAGAAATATATTAAATTTTATTATTTTAAATATTTATTGAAATATAATTGGCATATAATATCTCTGTTTCAGGTATACTGTATATCATAGTGATTTGATATATACATACATTACAAAATTATCAACACAATAAGTCTAGTTACCATCTGTTATTACAATATTATTGACTATATTATCCATTTCACCCTCATGATTTATTTATTTTTTTAAATATATATTTTATTGATTTTTACAGAGGGGAAGGGAGAGGGATAGAGTGTTAGAAACATCAATGAGAGAGAAACATCGATCAGCTGCCTCCTGCACACCTCCTACTTGGGGATGTGTCCACAACCAAGGTATATGCTCTTGACCGGAATCAAACCTGGGACCTTTCAGTCCACAGGCTGATGCTCTGTTCACTGAGCCAAACCGGTTAGGGTCTCATGATTTATTTTTTAAGCAGAAGTTTATATCTCTTAAGTCTCTTCAACTATTTCACAACCATCATACTAAATTTTAAAGATGAGGTTGTTGTCATAGAAATTTGTCTAGTCAGGAGAATTGATAAATTACAGATGTAAATTAGCATCTGAGTAAAGAAAGAATAGAAAGTAAGTGATCTTGCTTATCAAAATTTCCTTCAATTACATACAACAAGAATTCATAGAGTGTTTATTATATGCAAAAACCTTTTAGATAGTCACGATTAGTTAATAATCCTTGAAAACTTCGTAAGACTTTTCTAACTTTGGGTGAATATCATTTGAATAAATACCTTACATGACTAAGTTTCTTATTATTAGTGTCAGATTTATCTGCTCTCCATAGTGCCTGGCACAAAGTTTGAATAGATGTGATGCATTTATTTTATATGTAAAAATTTATAGCAAGATTTTTAATTAACTATAATTTTAAAAGAATTCCCAAGAATAAACAAATTCTCAATTTATTTTCATTACTTTTATAAATAAAAGATAATGGAGAAAAAAGTCTGTATTTTTTTAAATCAAGAAAATTATGTTAATTTTTCAAATTTAGTTCTTTGAAGAAATGTAGATTTCTTTCTTTAAATACTTTTACCCCCCCTAAAAAGCTTTGTGGTGTTATTTTTTTCTCTATTATAAACTAAGTGAACATAAGAAAAGGAAAAGGATAAACATCATGAGAGAGTTATTATTTGAGGAAATAACTTGCTTAAGTCCTTTGAATTGCAATAAAGTTGTTATTACATTCTCTGCCGCTTTGAGTTAATGGCAATTGTGGAAGTTGAAAATAAGGCTTTAAGAACTGTGTGACTGTAATTCATTTATTAAAACATTTTTCATTCTGTGACAATACAGATTATTTTTTACCATTAGTTCCAGAGAATAGAACTTAATGGTCTTATATTAGTTTTATTTTTTTCCTTCTACTTCATAAATGGTTTCTTAATTCAGAGGCTATAAAGACACTTTGATGGGAGGAATGACCAAGGTCAGAGTAACAATTCTAAAAACCTGCCCTCTTATTGGACTGAAGTAGAGCAAAGTTTTCTATTTCTGCCCTTTGAATTATTCTACCAAGAGTTTAAAAATTCAGCTCCAAGTTGAGGTCTTCTGTCTTAGCTTTTGTGATCCCACAATATTATGTGGTTAAATTCAGTCTGCCTTACAAGAAAAGAGGACACTTCTATTAACTGGTTGGTATTGTCAATGTTTGATTTAAAGAAACTTTATACTTAACATTAAGTGAACAGCACTATTATATGTTAAATCCAAACATGGTGGTACTCAATTTAATAATAATTTAATTTGTTTTATGTGTATACCTTTCTGAGTTTTCAATATTTTATTTTAGCAATAATTTACATATATTTTAGAAATATTTTCAATTTAAAACTTCACTTTCCGAATTTTAATAATTTGAATTCCACTAACTACACTTTTAAGAAAAGGTATTTGAGGAGAATATCCAACCAGTGTTTATTGGTTGGACTTTATATACATATAGTAATATTATACTTTAAGCATTCGTCTGAATGAATGTTGATAGAAGTCTTATCTTATTTAAATGATCTCTTGAGGCTAATGATGAAATTTTATAATATCTGATATTCAAAGCCAATTACAGGATTATGTAATGGAAGAGAAGATCAACATGTTTCGATATACCAGTCATCCAAGTCATTAATGGAGGACCTCCTGTGAGCAAGGCATTGTAATAAACACAATAGATGGGCTTGGACATTTTCTCTTCAATTTAAAATATTTAAAATAATTTATTGGCTAAAAGTAATGTCATAAATAGTGTTTTTTAAACTCAAAACATAAGATTATGCTTCTTATCACAAATTTTATTAAAATCTCCATATCATAATTTTTATTTAGATTACTACGGGCCCGGTGCACAAAAATTTGTGCACTCAGGGTGGAGGGAGTCCCTCACCTGGCCTGTGCCCTCTCACAGTCTGGGACCCCTCAGTGGAGTCCTATGATGGCCCCAGTCTGCCAGGCGCCTTTTGTGTGTGTGTGTGTGTGTGTGCATGTGTGTATGTGGCCACTGGGGACCTGCCCCCAGATGCATCTGAGGCTTGGAGCAGTCCTCCTGTGTGTGTCTACCTGCTGGGGACCTGCCCCCAGGCACACCGTCAAGGCTTGGAGCAGGCACCCCCTCTATGTTGATCTCTCAGACTCTTGCCCTCCCCTGCATGTTGTTCTCTTTTTTGAGCTATGACCAGGGCTGGGTGCTACCTGCCTCCCAAGCTTGCCTACTGCCTATCTTCCTCCAGCCACCAGAAAGCAGGAAAAATCCTGCCTCGTGGTCAGGCCAGCCTTTTCCTGCTCCCTGATCCCCGGAAGGGACCTGGGAAGCCACCAAGCAGGCCGCCAACTCTTTCCCACTCACCTATCCCCTGCTGCCTTCCTTTCCCATTTCCCGGTGCCGCCAAGGGGTCTGGGGAGCTGCCAAGCAGGACCCCGGCCCCTGCAGCCTTGCTTTTCCG
>PVJC01052268.1:0-11221 GCA_004026665.1 Murina feae
ACCAACACCCCCGCCTACCAGCACCCCCACCTACCAGCACCCATACCTACCAGCACCCACGTCTACCAGTACCCGAATCTACCAGCACCTGCTTCTCAGGCTGTGGCCTCTGGAACCAGGAGGGAATGGGCTCTGCCTTTCTGGCCCCAGTTGGGGCACTCGGTCCGCAGCCCCAGGAAGTGTCGGCCCCTGGCTCACAGGCCGCCAGCTCTCAGGGACCTCCCAGCGCAGCACAGGGACTGCTGGCTCCGTGTCAAGGTGACACAGGCCCGGACCCACTGGCCAAGCAGCTGTGAGCAGGGCGGAGGCCAGAGGCCTCTCAGCTGCAGGACCCAGGGACAGGGGCAGGCCAGGGCCGCGGCCCATGAATGGGGCCCTTTACGAGGGTGTGCTGGCCCCACGCCAGCCCCTCCCTGCCCCGGGGCTGCCCTGACCCACCACCTCCGCAGGCCGGCGCTTCCTGCCCACGACACTGACCTCGGAAGCTCAGCTGGCCTCTGACCAGGACCAGGGACAGCCCCACAACCTCCCTCCTGCCCCAAGCTGGGGGGGAAAGGGGGAGGTGACAAGGGAGTGAGCGGGACATCAGTGTCACCGCTGTGGGCTCCTGGCCCCAGGCAGCCTCCAGCTATGACTGGAGTGGTGCCTGTGGGAGGATGAGCGAGGCAGGGGCAGGCCGGGTGGTGGAGTGGGGTGGGTGGGGTCCCCGTGGGTGGGGTCCCCACAGCCGAGGAGCCCTGGACCCTGGCTTCCTGCCCTGGACTCAGTTTCCTGCTCTGAGGAGTGGGGAGATAATCCTCCCCAGTGTTTGCTGGACTAGAGAGGCTGCACCCCTCAGGGCACAGGGGTCTGGATGGGGGGCCAGTCCTGGGGTCCGGCCAAAGACACAGAAGTCCTTGTTCTCACGCCTGATGGGGAAGCAGTGCTGACCAGAGGGATGGGGCGCAGGAGCATGGGGGAGGGGGCCGTGGGGACCGGCTCTGAAGCTGCGAGTGCCAGCCCAGCAGCCCGGGTGTGGCTGTCCTGCCTCCCAGGCATCCGACCCCATGTCCCGCTTCCAAGGTCCTTTCCATGTGAGTCGTTCAACCACGTCCATGAGCGAGGCCATGAGGCACAACCGGGACGCTGGCAGAGAGCCATGAGCCAGACACAGGCCTCCCGGGTGAAGCCCCGGCACACGGGAGCTGGCCCAGCCCCGACCGCAACCCCGAGACCCAGGGGGGCAGGGCCGGGCGGCAGGAGGGAGGCTCCGGCCCTCGGCCTCTCAGGCACTTATGTCCCCCCGAGTTTCCTCGTGCGCGGACCTGCGTTTCCTGCTGTTTCCCGGCCGGCATCCGCCCCGTGGGCGCAGGGACTGCTGTGCTCACTGTAAGGATTGTCAGTTCTACTCGAACCCGGGAGCTGAGTGATGTGAGGCAGACGGCTCGCGCGGCCTGGGGCTCCCTCCGTCCCATCCGCCCTGTCCCTTCCCGACCTGCCACAGGCAAGAGAGCGACAGGGCCTGTCTCCACAACCAGCATCACCAGCGTACACCCCCCTTCTGCCTGCACAGGCCCATCCAGATGCGTGGCTGGGTTTGCGTTTCTATGTCCCGTCCCGTGAGGAGGAGCCCTGTCCTCTGAACAAACCGTCACCGTGGCTCCTCCCAGCAGGTGACATCACCCCCCACCCGAACCCCCCACCCCGGTGCCCAGCCCACTCCTCTCCGAGTCCATGGTTTCCAGGCTCCTCTCTTCTCTGGAACCCAGCGTCCTCCCCTCAACCCCCCCAATGGCCGGCAGAGGGCACACAACCACCTGCGGGAGCACCGAGTGGCCCGAGGGCATGGGGCACCCGGGGCGGGCGGGTTTCCTAAAACCTCCCACAGAAAGCCCTTCGGTTACGGCCGAGTTCTCGCCAGTGGGGTGGGAATCTACCTTTACGCGATGAGTCTATTTTCGTCTTTCTAGAAAGAGTGCACTGACCATCATTCAGGGTCTGACACCGCAAACTCAACCGTTTGCGAGAAACGGGAAGAGAAAGGAGGCGGCAGAGGGGGTGCGGCGCTAGGGAGCCGGGGGGAGGGGCGCTGGCATGCCATCATCCAGTGTTTCCAGAACTTCCGTTGTCCCGGCGAAGCCAGGATGCCAGGCTTTTCCATGACGTTTCACGCTTTTCAAATGGTGGGAAAGGCGTGAAGCCAGAGAAGACGAGACAAGACAGGGGCCAACGTAAGCACTGAAACCCAAACCCCCCTCCGCTGGCACCGGGGCCTGGGCCCGCCTCGAGCAGCCGCATAGAGGAGTCGGACGGGTCCCTCCGGTCTGCACTCAAGGCCTAGCAACCAGTCGAAAACGACAAGACACACTTAAAAGATGATAAACAACCCGCACGGAACGGGGAACGGAAACGCCCAAACGGTGGCCCATCCCCCAGCGGCAAACGGCCGAGCCTTCACCTCCACCGAGCGGCCGGCGCTGCCTCGGCACCGGAACCCCGAGTCGCGGTGCTGCAGGAGGAGCCAGACTCACAGCCCACACCTCGCGCTGGGGTCAGCGGGCGGGCGCTCCACGGCACGCGGGACCAGGCGGGCCTGTTGGACACGCCCCGTCCGCCGCGGTCGGGCTGCGGTGGAGCAGTGGCCACGAAGGGCACCGGGAAGGCGGGTGGGGACAGGCCTGCTCTAGGTCTGGGTGGCGGTGGCGTCGACGGGGCCACACGAGTTGGTCAGAGGTCATGGGGCCGCACACGCCCAGGGTGCCCTGCACGGGAGGTAGGTTCTGCCTCGGTGACCCGGCGGGAAGCACGTCAGGGGGTGGAGGGGCTCCGTGGCAAGAGCTCACGAACTGCGCCCGTGGGGCAAGCACCAGGGGCGTCTGTAGCAAAGGACGGCCCCTCGGGCCGGCGCCCCGGTCACGGCGGGCTGCGCACGCGAAGGTGGTCCCGAGGGCTGCGGCGGCGCGGAATGTCCTGGAGGAAATGGAAGGATTTGTGGCTCAGGAGGAATCTTTCTCTGACGGGAGCAGTGTCTCTGGGGCTTGGCAACAGGTTCCCTCTCGCTCCCAGCCCTCGATTCTGAGGGCACAGGTTACAGCCCCGTCCCTCAGCCACCGGCCTGCGTCAGCGCCCAAGGGCCCGTCCCCCAGTGCCACCCACTCAGAGGCGCCAGAGCCCCCAGACCCAGCTCGAGGCCCAGAGCACAGTGCTGTCCGTCCCCCATGGAGGGCCTAGGTCCTGGGTGAGGACACAGGGCCACAGGAGTAGCGACGGGGCTCAGGGCCCGGCCCGCCCCGTCCGTGAAAGCTTTCCGCGTCACGGGAGCAGCCGCGGCGCTTTGGGGATATTCCCGGGCTGGAAGGAGAAAGCACAGAGGCGTCTTGTTTCTTCTCCCAGTTCGATGCCAGAGGGAGTCCTCTGTGCCCGGCAGCGCCACCGGGACCAAAAGCCAGTTTCTACCGTCAACGAGCTGAGTCCTCAGGTCCACACCCTCTCCACGTTCAGCGCCTCTTTTTAATGAACACCCCAAAGTCTCTTAACCTGGCACTGCTCCCACACGCCCCAGCCAAACCACGTTGCCATGACAACCCCTGTCCCCATGTTTCCATCCTGACCTCTGGTTCCAACTGCCCCCCAGGCCACCTCTCACTCCCCCAACGGCCACTGTCACGGTGACTCCGCCTCACCAGCCCACACCCCTGGCCCTGGAGCAGCACCGACAGAGTCCTTGTTCTGATCTGACCGTCCGAGGAAGCAGGGGGCTTGGGGGACAGAGGGACAAGGTCTGCAGGGTGCAGTGTCCGATCCTTCCATCAATCGCCGCTCGTCCAGAGCAGCTCCTGTCCTGCGAGCTCCACTGGTGGTGAGTGCCCCGCACAGGTGCCCACCCCACCTGCATGCCACAGGTGTACCGCACCTGGTCTACTGTCAGGTGCACAAATGCTTACTGTTACAGCTGCCTACAGTTCTCTGTAGTCATGGGCTGTGCAGGCTGGTAGCCAGGTGTGCAGAGGCTGTGCCACGCAGCCCAGGTGTGCGGGAGGCTGTGCCACGCAGCCCAGGTGTGCGGGAGGCTGTGCCACGCAGCCCAGGTGTGCGGGAGGCTGTGCCACGCAGCCCAGGTGTGCAGTGGGCTGTACCGTCTAGGTCTGTGTCACTCTGTGAGGTTCACAGGATGACGAAATCACCCAAGGACGCGTTTCTCAGGACAGATCCCCATTGATAAGCAACACATGACTGTAGACACTTACTGTGCTTGCCTGGTGACCACCTGCCTCCCCCCAACACCGGCTCCTGGAGGGCAGAGGGTTCTGCTGCTGTGCCCAACACCTAGCCCGTCTGGCCATCACAGACGCTCCGTCCACGCTTGCTGAACATATGGCTGGTCCCCAACTATCTGGGTTCACTGCGTGTTTATGCCAAACCGGGCTCTGAGCTTTGTACACACAAAACAATTGCAGGTAACTGAAGCTCGGGCCCTGAAACGCCTAGGAGGTACAGGGTTGATTTCTGGTGAGGGCTGAGGCAGGAGAGAAGCCACAGGGCAGCGCCAGGCACGCTGGACGGCCGTGCCCTCTCACCTGAGCTCAACACACCGGCCGTAATGAGCCCAGACAGGCGAGCCGTGTGCAACCCTGCAAGGACCCAGGCCTGGCTGAGGCTCCCGCTGAGCTGCTGCTGCGAGTGGGCCAGGCTGGGCTGGCGGGTGGGTGCGGCACACACAGATGCTAGAGACCCCTTCTCCGCCAGCACCGGCCCCTCGGCCGGAGGTGTCTGAGTCCAGCTGAGTCAGGGTGTGTGCATTCCACTGGAGTCACTCACAGGTGGCCAGTCACACTGTCCTGAAGGCCAGGGCCTTCCAGGGGCAGCCGCACAGAGCGGCCACTTGCCGCGTCCAAGCTCAAAACCAGGTGTCGACTGGCAGACGTCAGAGGGGAGCCGGGTGGGTGAACACGAAAGACGGTGACGAGAACATACATGCAAAGGCCATGGGCACGGCCACAATGCGGTGAGGGCCAGAGGGAGGGGACGGCAGGGTCTGGGCGGAGGGGGAAGGGGATGGGGGACAGCTGTAATCACGTCAACAATAAAAAATAAGGAAACAGACGTGGAGGCCCTTCTCCTCACCCCCGTTGTCGTCACACACCTGGGCACTCACTCAGCACGGACTGGCTGGTCCCGGGGCCCCCGCGGGGTTCCCAGGTGTCTGCAGACTGGCTGAATCGGCTGACCGTGGAGGGTGGGCAGGCACAGTCCCCGCCTGCGAGAGGCCTTCTCACCTGCGAGCCTGCCCCCGGGAACCGGAGAGGATTCGGAAAACCCACATGTCACCGCCTCCCCGCAGGTTCGAGACAGAGAGGAAGCTCAGGCACCTGAGGGCCTGACCCTCTGCCCTGGAAGCAATCCTACGGTGTGTTGGGGAGACAGACCCCAAAAGGCACCCCGTGCTCCCGGGGCTGCAACGCCAGAGGCAGGGCAGCCGGGCGGCGGGGAAGGGCGGGCGGTGCGGGCGGGGCCTGCACAGAGACGGTGAGCCTCTTTCCATGTGTCTCTCGGCCTCCGTGGGTCCTCTCCGCAGAAGTGTGTGTTCAGATCCTTTGCCCATTATTTTTTTTAATTGGATTGTCGCCTTTCCGTGTACCCATCACCCAGGCCGGCTGTTGGTCTCTGACTTCTCACCTGCCCCCCCCAACCTGCACCTCTGCCATGTTTGTGTCCCCACAGATCCACACTGACAAATCTGGATGAATGACGCCCCAACCCCCCATGTGAGGGTGTGAGGAGGTGCAGCCCAAATGGAGAGGCGTGTGGACTCATCGCTGGGGACACGGGGAGAGGACGCCCCGCACAGGCAGCAAGGCCGGCACTGAGGTTGGGAAGACCTGCTGGGTTTGCTGGACTGAGGAGGGAGAGAAGGCCGGCCAGGCCGAGGGAACAGCGACAGGCAGGCGTGTGGGGAATGGCCGAGGGAACCTGGCGCCTGGGAGGGGCTGGGGGAGACGCCGGAGACAGCCTGGGGAGCACTGAGGGCCTGGGGCAGCGCGACTGGCGGATCTGTCACCAGAAACACCTTCCCAGGACCGTGTGGCTATCAAGGGACACCAGAGGCAGCAGAGCCCGAGACGGGGACGCTCAAAACTCAGAGAAGGCCGTGCAAGTGTCGGGAAGGAGACCACGTCCAGGCCAGTGTGTCTGCCGCCTCCCAGGACCCTGGCCTGGGCCAAAGGGGGCTTTTCCTCTGTCACCAAGGCTCAGCCCCCCTTCCTTCCTCCTCGTCCTCACCCAGCTGTCCCTCCACCTGGGCACCCTCTCCCCAACCTCCAGCCCAGGTGCACCCCAGCATCTCCGTCCTCCTCCTCAAGCCTGGGCTCCCCTTATCCACGGAAAGCAGGCAGCCTGGCATGCCCTGCCACCTCCTGTGCCTCCTCCCCCTGCCGGGAAGGAGCCTTATGTTCCTTCCCGCAGATGGTGGCACAGAGCACTGATCTGAATCTGTCATCTTGACGTCCCCACTGTCTCCCACATGGCAGTGCTGTCAATGCATCGCAAGTTGAATCCGTCGTCAAAGGGGCTCCTTAGCATCAGTGAAATTGACCATCCTGCCCTCCCTCCCACAGTCGGGGCCCTGCGCACAGTAGGGATTCACAAATACAGGGTGGCCTCGCCACCGCAGCAGCCCAGGAGGCGGTGCTGGCCCCTCAAGCCCGGGGGACCTCCAGACAGGGTGGCTGTGCTGGGGGTTCACTGCTTGCTGCCTCTGGCTCGGCGCAGACGCCTGCAGATCCCCAGGGGCCCTGGCCGGCCCTGGGGGTGCCCGGTGCACAGAGCACATTTCACGCTGCAGGACAAGGCCCGGTCAGCAGAGCAGCCGGCTCGGAGGCCTGGGCTTCCGCCCGGACTGCGGCCAAGCCAAGCGGGGCGCAACCTGGCCCTGACGCGCCCCAGGTGGTCAGCGGAGTGCCTGGCGCACAGGAGGATGTCGGTTCGGTCGGACCGTCCTCACCCCCACGAGCTCAGGAAAGGCCCACGGGGGGCGCCCAGTGCCGGCTGCGCGCCGGCTCCATGCTCGTCCGAGGGGGCTCTTGGATTCTCACAGCTTCTGCGCGGAGCAGAGAGGATCCCGGTTTCAGAAACAGGCGGCACCTGCGGGGACACGCGGCCGAGAGCGGTGCTGCACACCTGGCTCTGGGCTGCCTTGGTTTCCAGGTTGCTCTGTTCTGGAAGCCAGAGCCCAACATCAAGGTCCCGCAGGGCCATGCTCCCTCTGGAGGCGCCGGGGAGGGTCCTGCCGCCTCTCCCAGCGCCTGGTGGCCACACGCAGTCCTTGGCTTGAGGCCACATCACTCTGGTCTCTGCCTCCGCCTTCCCACGGCCTCTCCCTGCATCTGTGTCCAAATCCCCCTCCTCCACGAGGCCATGAGGCGCTGCACTGGCCCGGCTCCAGCACCACCTCCTCCAGCCAATCCCATCCGCAGGCCCAACTCCTAAATAAGTCCAGTCACAGGCTCCGGTGGGCATGAATTTTGGGGGACACGGTCTGCCCCTGTTCAGGCCGACCCCAAACCCCATGGTGCTCTTCCCTGGACAGACGCTGTCATCCAGCTGCCAGCACTCGCGGGAGGTACACCCCGCCTGGTGCGCACTGGACGCCCCTGTGGAAACAGGCGGCGATGGCGGTGAGCTCACTCCCTCCTGGCCCCTCCCCGCAAAGATTTCCCGTGCGTCCCGCCACAGCTCAGGGCTCCAGGCCTCCTTCCAGCTCACGTGGAGTCCCGACGAGCGGCCTCCACGTCCGCGGGGTCCCGGTGCATCTGGAACTTTCCCGGACATCTGGAGGGGAGGCCCCTGGCGGAGGCGGGAGCTGCTCACACATCCGTCACTGGCGATGGCTGAGCCGCACCCGAGCCTGCCTGCCGGCTGGGAGCCACAGGGAGCCGCCCGTAGCCTCTGGCTGACCTTCCGCAGCCCCGCAGACAGGAAGGTTCCATCTCCCAAACGGGCTGAGGCTGGGGGGGGAAGTGGGGGGCTCAGGACCCCGTCCCACGGGCACAGCTCCATTAACCCTGCCTGTGAGGCTGAAGGCAGATGCCGTGGAGCGGGAAGCCCCGGTCTGGCCCCCGTGACGGATGGGGACCCTCTCTGCATAACCCCGCTCCGCACACACCTCCTCACAGCGCAGCCAGGAGGACGAGCCCCGGGCACGGCGACCGAGCCGGGGCCCAGGACCCGGGAAGAAGGCCTGGGTGTGGCTAACCCCTGGGCAGGTACAGAGCAGAGACCCTGAGGCGGGATGGGGGGGCAAGCAGACAGCAGGACAAGAGAGAACAGAGGGGCCGAGAGAGGGGTGTGGGGGGCACCGAGGGGTCATGCTTGCCAGCCCAGGGGGAACCCACAGGCACCCCAGGGTCAAGGGGCCCGAGTCGACAGGCCGGCGTGGGAACTTCTCGAGTGTCCGGCTGTGTCCCGGCCGGAGCCCGAGTGTGAGGACAAAAGCAACCCCTGCATTTCAGCAAAGGTGAACTCGCCCGCTCTTCAAAACACTGCAGAGAAGGGAAGATCGGGCCACAGAGGGAGACGGTATTGCCGACCGCGTCCTCGTACCCTGCTCCATGGGACGCCAGGCTGCAGCCCCAGCCTTGGCAGAGGCCCTGGCAGACACTTCACCGGAGGAGACAGACACGGACGGACGGAGGCACAGGAGGAGCTGCCACCTCCGGGCATCGGGGCGCACACGCGCTGGGGTGGCTGAGGGAAGGGAGCCGAGCCCGGGGCTGGCGGGGCCGGGATCCAGAGCTCTCGCCCGCTTCCCTCGCTGGTGGAGATATAAACCGGTCCGGTTCCGCGGTTTCAGAGTGAAACATGGTTCGGCCACCCCACTGCCGGGCAGCGACCCTGACATGCTGCCGTCCACCCAGCAGCCGGGTGCAGAGGGACAGACAGACCACCGATGGACGCAGGGACCCGACAGGCTCACTTAGCAGCTGTGGCCTCAGACACCAGGCTTAGCCCCTCTGTGACTCAGTTTCCTCATCTCTGCAACGGGGGTGACAACATCACCTGCCTCCATGAGTTGTCTGGGAGGTTAAATGTCAGAGCCTGGCCAGGTGTGTCCGCACAGCTGCGAGCACTCCCTGCTAAGACCCCTCCACCCTCCCGCCTGCTGCCCTCACCCCTCGTTACCTTTCTCCCCAGCGCCAAGCCCCCCAAAGCAACCCCTCCTTAAGTCCTCTCTCAGAAGCCTTCCCTGGTTCCGAGAGAAAAATCCACTTCTCTTGGATTCAAGTCCCACCATTTCTTAACATGGAGCAGAGACCCTGCCTGGAGCCCCAGCCACAGGTGAGGGCAGTGCTCACGGGATAAGCGCCCGTCGTGGCCAGCGACGCGGCCCCCTCCCCCGGACTGAGCCACACAAGGGCCGGCCAGACTCTGCCTCCCCCAGCCCCAGCCCAGAGCAGAGGGGAGAGGAGACACATCGGACACTGAGTGAGCAAACTTCATCCCCACTGCCCTGCAGCCGACGCCGGGGAAGCGAAGAGAGGGACTGTCTCAGAGCATCCAGCGCCAGCCTCCGCCACCGCCACCGCCGCTGCCACAGCCACTGCCACGGCCGCGGCCGCCGCCGCCGCCACGGCCGCCACGGCCACCGCCACGGCCGCCGCCGCCACCGCCACCGCCACGGCCACCGCCACCGCCACCCCCACGGCCGCTGCCGCCACTGCCACCACCACCGCCACCGCCGCCGCCGCTGCCGCCGCCACCGCCCGCGAGGGCCCCGCATGGGCTCCGTGCGAACGCTGCAGAGAGGCCGCGCCTCTGCTCGCGGGCTCCAGGCCACTCTCCGAAGGCATCGCACGAGGAGAGGCGGCCTCCAGCTGCCGGGAGGTTCAAAGCCCCACAGGGTCCTCGGATGCATAGAAAGTGCTTGAATCCCAGTGCCCGTTGCTAGGAAACCAGCCCCGGAGTCAGAGCCCCAAAGACCACCCATCACCCAGCGCCTCCTCCCCGGGGAGTCACCTGGCCTCTCAGGGCGGCTTCCACGGTCACGCGGAGAGGAGGGCGCAGTCCCCGGCGGCTGTGGCCACGCACAGAGCCCACGCGGGACAACGGCCCCCCACTGGCAGGACGCTGACCTGGACTCCCACCATCAGCGTGCGGTCCGCAGGGATGGGGCGGGCGCAGAGGGAGGGGAACCACCCACCCGGGGACACTGGGCTCCAGAAAAGCTCATCATGGGGGAGCCCCCAGCTGGGTCTGAGTGCGAAGGAGGAGGAAACCATGTGGGTGGACAAAGCCCCGACTCAGGAGGCCTGGGGGGAAGGAGGCCTTGGCGTCGCAGGTGTGTGTGTGTGTGCGCGTGATGTGTGTATATGTGCGATGTGTGTGTAATGTGTGTGTATGTGTACGTGTTGTGATGTGTGATATATGTTGATGTGTGTTGTGATGTGTGTGATGTATGTTGGTGTGTTGTGTGTTGTGGTGTGTGATGTGTGTTGATGTGTGTTGTGATGTGTGTGATGTATGTTGGTGTGTGTTGTGTGTTGTGGTGTGTGATGTGTGTTGTGATGTGTGCTATGTATGTTGGTGGGGGGCACAGAGCTATTCTGCAAGGCTGGGAAGGGAGAAGAAGAGCAGAGAGAGAAAGAGGGGGAGTGGGGCTGGGAGGCACTGGGAGGACCAGCTGGGGTAGGAGTGGGCCCTCGTGGTGGCTGGTGTGGCCGTGTCGCCCCAGCTGCTTCACCCGACTGTCACCAACCAGACACGCTCCGGTAACAGGCCTGACTCTGCTCCTGGCACCCGAGGGGCCTGCTCCAGCGCACGCGGGTCAGAGCCAGGTCCCAGGAGAGGCCGGTGCAGAGGCAGGGCCCGGGGGCGGGGAGGGGAGGGGAGCAGGGGTCCCACCAGCAGGAACCCAACCAGGCATGTGCCTCCCTCCCAGGCAGGGAGCTCTGAGCCCAGTAAGGAGTTTTCCACAGGAAGCCTGCAGGGCCAGAGGCACCGGGTGGGAGTGGGCGGAAGAGGCCGGAGGGGAGATTCCCTGACACCCAACATGGGGCAGGGCCCTGCCCTGACTGTGCAGCTGCATGAACAGGACTGGAGGAGCCACGATGGCTTGTGAGCAAAGACAGAAGTCCATACCCCACAGCACACATGCCCGTGTGCACCTGCACACACACACATACATGAATACTGTGCACGCACATGAACAGACACACGTGTGCATACACACGAGTATGCACACACATGC
>PVJC01052269.1:0-11196 GCA_004026665.1 Murina feae
GGGAGCAGGAAAAGGCTGGCCTGACCACGAGGCAGGGTTTTCCCTGCTTTCTGGTGGCTGGAGGAAGATGGGCAGTAGGCAAGCTTGGGAGGCAGGCCGCACCCAGCCCTGGTCATGCTCAAAAAAGAGAACAACATGCAGGGGAGGGCAAGAGTCTGAGAGATCAACATAGAGGGGGTGCCTGCTCCAAGCCTCCACGATGTGCCTGGGAGCAGGCCCCCGGCAGGTAGACACACACAGGAGGACTGCTCCGAGCCTCAGATGCGGCTGGGGGCAGGTCCCCAGTGGCCACACACACACATACACACACACAAACACACACACACACACACACACAAAAGGCGCCTGGCAGACTGGGGCCATCATAGGACATCCACTGAGGGGTCCCAGACTGTGAGAGGGCACAGGCCGGGCTGAGGGACTCCCTCCACCCCGAGTGTACAAATTTTTGTGCACCGGGCCCCTAGTATCCTATATAATAATAGACAAACATGCAAATTAGCCATCCCTCTGCTACGCTAAGCCACGCACACCAGTCACACCCACCAGCCAATCCAGAGTGATATGCACATTAACCCAACAAAGATGGCAGAGGCCAGAGCCAGTATACTTGCATCGCAGCCACAGCTACTATGCAAGCATCCTGGCTCTGGCCGCTCCAGGTCCATTGGAGACGCAGAAGTCAGCGGAGACAGAGAAGTCCGGCTCCAGCGCCTGGGGCTGGCTTTGGCCGGGAGATGAAGAAGCCACCTGCCCCGTGATCCCAGGCTGCAGCCGGCTGAGAAGCCACACCTGCGGTCCAGGGGAGACAGAACTCGGGCCCAGTGCCTGACGCTGGCTGCTGCCTAGAAGAAGCTGCCTGCCCCACATTCACCTGCCCGCCCCATGTCCTCGGGAAGACTGAGAAGCCGGGCCCCAGCGCCTGACACTGGCTGCAGCCTAGAAGACACCTGCTGCAGGCCGTTGGCGGGTCTCGAATGGAGAGATGGATGGTCCGCAGGTCTAGGCACTCCTGCTTTGCAGCAGCAGTGCCCGGGCTGCATGGGCCTTGGCCGCCCTCGCTGGGACGGGCGTCCTGGGCAGGGAATGGTAGCAGGATGGTGGTGGGGAGGCCGGGGAAGGGGGGCAGCAAACACCTGGCCAGGGCTGAGCCCTGGGCTGGAGGGCTGCTCCCTCTCTCACACACACCCCCTCCTGGGCCGCCTTCTCTCGCTACCTCCATTTTCTCTGCCACTGGGGGCAGGGGTCTCCTATAAGGGGCCCCAGATCTCCCTTCAGAGCTGGGGTGAACCCCCGGGGGAGCCAGGAGACGGAGAGAGATGGTGGTTTGGGGGCGGAGTGGAGGGAGCAGCAGCCCCGGAAGTTTGGGAGGAAGTAACCAGGTGGGGGAGGGGCAGAACAGGGAGGCGGCCTCAGGACCCCCTCCCACTATGGACAAGCAGCTGCTGAGGCCGCCCCCTCCAGGTGGGCACTGGGGGGCCTAGGGCTGGTGGGTGGGGACCCTGGGGGCCATGGCGAGCCTCCCAGTTGGAGTGGAGGGGAGGAGTGGGGGGGAGGCCCAGGAGGCCTACGGAAGCAAGACATCAGGGACTTTCTACAGCAGATAATGACCATCATGGACCAGAGCCTGGATGAGGCCCAGGCCAAGAAACATGCCCTAAACTGCCCCCGAATGAAGCAGTGTTCCTTAGCGCCCTGTGTGATAGCATCCTGTGTGAGATCAAGGAGAGCATTCAGGATGCTCAGCATCCTAAGCTCCCAGAAGGAGGAGCTGGTGGACCCCCAGCTTATGCGCTTGGACGACATGCTTCTGGCAGAAGGTGTGGCTGGGCCTGAGAAAGGGGGAGCAGGGGGCTCGGCGGCAGAAGCTGCAGCCACAACAGCCCCCCGGGGGCAGCGTGTCCCCTAACAACTCCATCGAACACTCAGACTGTGCAGCAGACTCGCCCAGATCTGCCACATCTGCCACTCGGAGCTAGAGAGGTATGAGCAGGCATGCAATGAGTTCATGACCCACGTCACGAACCTGCTGAGGGAGCAGAGCCACATGGGCCCGTGGCACCCAAGGAGATGGAGCAGGTGATGAGCATCCTACACCGTAAGTTCAGCACATCCAGATGCAGCTCATGCAGAGCACCTGCGAGGCCCACATGATCCTGCACTTCGGCCGGGTTCCTGGACGCCAGACGGAAACGCGGAACTTCAGCAAACAGGCCATGGAGGTCCTGAATGAGTATTTCTATTCCCACCTGAGTAACCCGCATACCAGTGAGGAGGCCAAGGAGGAGCTCGCCAAGAAGTGTGGCATCACCGTCTCTCAGGCCTCCAACTGGTTTGGCAACAAGCAGATCGGATGTAAGAAAAATATCGGAAAGTTTCGAGAGGAGGCAAACAGCTATGCCGCCAAGACCACCGTGTCTGACACCCAGGGGCGCCACAGCCACACCAGCTCCCTGACACCCCCTTCCTCTGCAGGCTCTGGCAGCTCCTTCAATCTTTCAGGATCTGGAGACATGTTTCTGGGGATGCTCAGGCTCAACAGAGATGCCTACCCTGCTTCCCAGGTGGAATCACTCCGACACTTGATGGGCCCAGGGGGCCATGGAGATAACCTCGGGGGAGGCCAGATGGACAGTCCTCGGGAAGTGAGGGAAAACGGTGGCTGGCAGGAGGCTGTGACCCCGTCCTCAGTGACATCCCCAACAGAAGGACCAGGCAGTGTTCATTCTGACACTTCTAAGTGATCTCACCCCTCAGGGCCCCAGGGTGGGGGCTCACGAGGTGACTCTTGATGAGAGGACAAAGGCATCCAGAGGACAAGCCCCAGACACGGGAGAAGCATAAGATGGAGAAAGGCAAATGGGGTTGTCCTACCCCAGACGACTCAGTGCTGGGGTTGCTGACTACATGGCAAGACGAAGGGGAAGGTGGGGTCTGTCTCCTCTTTTTTCCCTTCTTTTCAATCTTTTTCTCTCCCCATTTCTTAAACAGAAACACACCCAGAACCCTATCTTGCAGATCCTCTCTCTCATCGACACATACACAACTATTCTGTTTCTCTCTCTCATAGATACACATACAACTATTGTTTCTCTATAGACACATAAACATTCTCTCAGACACATATACGATTATTCTGTTTCTCTTTCTCTCTCTCTCTCTGGTTTCACCCATTCTCTCTCCCCCACCCCTTATCTGCTCTGGGATCTGTGGAGACGCCAGCCTTGTCCTACCTACCAGAGATGCCAAAAATGGGGACACAACTTCTGGACAGATGACCTGGCCACACACACCCCCAGGTCTCCCACCCCTCCCCCTCCAGACAGCTTTATTACCTCATATGCAGCTCATCTTAAACCAATAGAAATGCTCGGTAGGAAAAAAAAAGGGGGGAAGGAGGGAGGGAAGAACTTTATAAAAAAGTCAGTGGACAGCAGAGTTAAAGAAGGAAAGAAGATGTATAGTGAACTGTAGGCACTATAATGAAAATCAAGTATAGTTGTGTATTGGGGACAGATTTTAAAAGTAGGAGTCAGAAGAAAAAAAAAGATAAATGATAGTGAATAATTAGACAGGTAGATAGATAAGTATTAAAACAGTGGAAGTAAGTAGAGAAGAATATATGGGAAAGGTAGGATGAGAGAGAAAGGGAGGGAAGAAAAGTTTTAAAGGGGGAGCTGGTAGAGCTTAAAAGGAGAATGGGAAGAAGGAAGGAATGGGAGAGGGAGCAAAGCAGGTCAGAGAGAGGAAGTGAAGAAAAAAATTAAGGGGGGGAGGGAGGGGAGAGGTAAAGATAAAGGAAAGAAGGAATGTGGGGAGGGAAGTAGGGTAGTAGAAAAATGGAAATAAGGAGGAAAGAAAAGTTTATAAATGATGAGTCAGTAGGAAAAGTGTTACATAAAGGAGAAAAATTGTGTGAGAGGGAGAAGCCAATAAGAAAGTCAAATACAATTGTGTGTAAAGGGATAAGATTGAAAAAGAAAGTTAGTAGGGGTGACCAGGCAGGGGAGGGGAGTGAGGGATGACTAGACTGGCAGGGGAGAGTAGTTCCAGGGATCAAGCAGGCAGGCAAAGTGGTTAGGGCAGACAGGCAGGTTAGCATTTAAGAGCCAGAGGTCCCAGATTGCAAGAGAGATGTCCAATTGGCAGTTGGATATCCTCTGAGGACTCCCATATTGGAGAGGGTGCAGGTCTGGCTGAGGGAACCCCCCTACCCCCATCGCCCCCTGTGCATGACTTTTCATGCACTGGGCCTCTAGTATGTATGTATGTGTGTGTGTGTGTGTGTATATATCTATTTTTTTTTCTTAAAAAGATAATTTTTCTTGAATAATTTGTTTTTATTGCATGTAACTTCATATTTATAATTGTTTTTCTTGAAGTAAAAAAAAAGACGCACCAAAAAAGCAATGAAAAAGCAATAAAAAAGCACCAAAAACAATAAAAAAGAAATTGTCACACACGAAAAAATAACCACAGTCTTTACGTAGCGGGGCCTGGTTGTATCTTCAGCTCACTCTACTATAAGGACAGTGTTTTCTTATGTTTAATTAGAGGCCTGATGTACAGAATTTGTGAAAGAGTAGGCTTTCCTTCCCCTAGCACCCGGGACCCAGGCTTCCCTCAGCCCGGGCTTTGTCCAGAAAGATGTCTGGTCTAATTAGCATATTATGCTTTTATTATTATATACTAGGGACCCGGTGCACAAAAATTTGTGCACTCAGGAGGTCCCTCAGCCCAGCCTGTGCCCTCTCACAGTCTGGGACCCCTCTGGGGATGTCCACCTGCTGGTGTGCCTGGTCAGCCTGAGTGAGGGGCTGATGGCTGTTTGTAGGCTGGCCAAGCCCCCCAGTGTGGACCCTCACCCCATTGGGGTGTGGCCAGCGTGGGTGACGGGCTGAGGGTTGTTTTCAGGCTTTCAGTCTGCCCAGAGCTCCCATTGACCCAATGTCCCAGCAAGGCTGGCTGGAAGCAGGGTTCTAGGGTTTATTTATCTTCTATAATTGATACTGTTCCTTTAAGCCGAGGCCTATGCAGCTAATGAAGCCTCCTGTTGGCTTCAGCTCTGTGGCTTCTATAATTGAAAGAATGTTGCCTTAGTAGACTCTAGGCAGGCAGTTTCCTCCATCGCTGGTGCAACAGAAGCCTGCTGTTTGCTTCAGCTCCGAGGCTTCTATAATTGAGACAATGTTGCCTGGAGCACAGAGAGGCCCAGCCAGCTGGCCGGCAGACATTTTACTTCTGCTGCAACGGAAGCCTCTGTTTATTCTAACTCCGTGACTGCCGGCCTCCATCTTGGCTGGGTTAATTTCCATACAGCCGCTCTGATTGGCTGGTGGGCGTGGCTTAGGTATCCCATAGAAACGGTCAATTTCAATATTACTCTTTTATTAGATTAGATGTCACCCCCATAAATTCAGTAAGAAAAAAAGAATGGTAGCTGTTAAAGGGAAAAAGAAAAGTAACAGTTGAAATGGAATGGGTGAGTATGATGTGAATACAAGGAATGATGAGTCAGACCATGTCCATCTGAGAGACTGAGCTGAAGACTTACCTAAAATTTAGATTTCTGCATAATAAACCACCCCAAAGAGTAACGGCTTGAAGCAGCAAACATGTCTTCTTTCTCCCAATCCAGTGGGTCTGCTGGCAGTTTTCTCCTGGCCGCGCTCAGCTGGAGTGAGGCAGTGTGGTGTGTGTGCGTGCTGTATCAGCACAGCACTGCTCGTGCTCCAGAGCTACTAGAACAGCAGGAAATTCAGGGCTCCGGCAGGGCACCATTTTTCTAGTTCTGTTTCCCAGGACCAGTCGTGTGGCCAGCTAGAGTCTAAAGACCACCCAGAGGCGTGTGTGCACAGGGAAGGCAATTATTTTGAACTTTTTTGTAAACAGTTTGTGATATCAGAATATATTGCTTATTGTGTCATCTTTTAAATACATTTTAATCTTTAATACTAGAGTTGGTTATATAGCATCTTTTTTGATGGGATGAACTATCAGACCTCTTTCTCGGTCTTATTAATAGGTTCTTTTCATCAAGAACTCAAAACACTTTTTTTTTTTTGAATGAAGGTTCAGCGAACTATTGCCAAACAGATTCAGATGGTTCGGCAAGTTGGTAAAGGTCGATATGGAGAAGTGTGGATGGGTAAATGGCGTGGTGAGAAGGTGGCAGTCAAAGTGTTCTTTACCACTGAAGAAGCTAGCTGGTTTCGTGAGACGGAGATCTACCAGACAGTGCTGATGCGCCATGAAAACATACTCGGTAGGTACACATTCTTTCAGCCAGTTCCATATTCTGACAGGTTTAGTGGGGTGTGGGCTCTGAGGGTTCTAAATGCTAACTAGCCACTGTATTTACTACGCTGCTGCGGAAACAACTAAGAATTTCAAAATAATAAAGCTTATTGGACTTATATCAGACAAAAATCAAGTGTTTTATAGCTAAATTTAAGCAATTTCTAGGGTAACTATATGCCTTTTGTAAACTAAGCTGCCACCAGCATATGATGTAGCTTAGTAGGTTTCTCCTCCCCACCCCACAACCCCGTTTACACAACAGTCATTCAGGCGTGATCTGATCCATAGGCTACATCAACTCGTTTAGCTTTCTCAACCTTTCTTTTCAGCTACTGTTTCATTTCCCTTCGTGTAGACAGTGCATAGTACTTTGCCAAGAGTGTGGTAGGCACTTAGAGGAGTTTCCTAAGGTTATCAAAACAAATTACCTCAAACGGTGGCTTAAAACAGCAGGCACGCATTCCCTCTTAGCTTTGGAGGCCTGAGGTTTAAAATCCAGGTGTCAGTAGGGCCATGGTTCCTGAAGGCTCTGAAGAAACTAGCCTTTGTTGCTTCTTTCTGGGTCTGGTGACACCAGCAGGCCAAGCTCTCGGCTGAGAGATGACACTCCTGCTTCCTGTGTGTCTGTGTCCACATTTCCCTCTCACAAGGACACTAGTCATTGAATTACCACCCTAACCTAGTATGACCTCATTGGATTTGATGACATCTCAAAAAAGGTTGCATTTACAGGCACCAGATGGACATGAGTTTGGGGGCACTTTGGCCGATCTTGTTCTGAAGGGAGAGAGGAAAGGAAAGGGGTCGGCATTGTGGACCTGCTCGTCAGCAAGCTGACAGGTGTGAGGAGGCATTGATGGGCACGTGGATTGGCTCGTTGAACATTTTAAACTTAATTTTAGTGTGTTCACTTTTCAATTTGAAATTGAGAGTCCTTTCCATGAGTCTTTACAGGTTTTCATGCTCAGAGTCATGTAGATGATAACTCCCCCAGGTTATTATACGATATGGGATTTTCTTAGTCATACTATTATCATTTTCAGGATGACCATTAATGTTATTGTAAATGTATTGCAGAAGTGTAGAGTTCTGTGTATCATGACCCTGAGAGTCTTCATTACTCTCCATGCCACCTCTCATAACTAACCTTGAAACTCACCCACGACCAGGTTTTATAGCCGCAGACATTAAAGGTACTGGCTCCTGGACGCAGCTGTATCTGATCACCGATTACCATGAGCACGGGTCTCTCTACGACTTCCTGAAGTGTACGACGCTGGACACCAGGGCCCTGCTCAAGCTGGCATACTCAGCTGCCTGTGGTCTGTGCCACCTGCACACGGAGATTTACGGCACCCAAGGAAAGCCCGCCATTGCTCATCGAGACCTAAAGAGCAAAAACATTCTCATTAAGAAAAATGGAAGTTGTTGTATTGCTGACCTGGGCCTTGCAGTTAAGTTCAATAGGTAAGTGGTCTTTGCCTACTCTTTAGGATTCTATTAATCTCCAGAAGTATTTGCACATTGCTATTTAGGACAGTGGAATTCCAAGAATGTGTTTGTGCTTATATAGGTCTATGATTGGGGTTTTTGTCCTAGTGGGTTTTGTTTACAAAAATTACATTTTACTCTACATAATTTGTTATTTCCTGTTTTTTATTGTCTTAGACATTCTTCTATTTTAGTTTATGTAGATCTACTTCATTCTTTTTCATAGTCTTGATGCCATTTTTTAATGCTGACAGGCATTAAAGTTGCCTATGGTTTGTCTCTATTTAAAAATACTTGAATTAACATTGCATTTTATCAATATATATTAACCCTTGCACACTTATACAAGTACTTCATCATGATGGATTCCTTAGAAGGGCATGTGTGTTAAGTTGAGGCATATTGCATATTATCCCTTCAGAGAGCCTACATCAATTTACACTCCCCCACCTGGAGTAGACCTGCTGTTCCTCATCATGACTTGCTATGTCGTTAATAGTTTTAAATAATTAGAATTATAACATCTTTAATGAATCATTTTAATGTTATAGCTCTAGAATATAGCCATTTCACATTTCAGAATTAATTTCAGGTCATAATATTAAAATACTAGTCCAGTCCAGCCGACATGGTTCAGTGGTTGACCGGGAAGTCACGGTTCCATTGCCGGCAGGGCACATGCCCAGGTCGAGAGCTTAATCCTCAGTGTAGGGCATGAATGATTCTCTCTCATCAATGTTACTATCTCTCTCTCCCCCTCTCCCTTCCTCTCTGAAATCAATAAAAATATTAAATTTAAAAAAACACCCACAAAAATACTAGTCCATAATAAGACAAATATTAAAAAGTTAAATCATTCTTTCCTGGCTGTTCCAGTGTTCTGATCTTGTTCGTTTGTTTTTAAATCAGTGTAGTGTTAATTGGCTGAAATATTCATCAGATGCTATGTAAGAAAATATAGAACACATTAATCTCTGCTTCATAGTAGTTTCCAGAACTGGGGACCTAAGCAAAAAGCGTTCAGTCTTCCAGCTCTAAATTGACCTCACAAATTGAAAACCCGGTGAGTGTCACTTATTACAGCAGTGTGACTGTGTAGGCACTGCTGCACCCGCCGTATTGGCTGGACCTATAAGGAGGGCAATGGAATCCTGTGTCACAGGAGAACGGACAAGCAAATAGCTCTTCTCGGCTTCCCTTCACCTCCCCTTGCTCTGGGACATAATTACCCACCACGTTAGCTTATGGTCGGTATTGTCCTTCTTTGGGAGATACCGCACTTGTTTGGTGACAAAACTGAACTCATGCAAGGTATCTTGTCTTTATCCAGCTTGATAGCAACTTCATGCTTAGCTCTCAGTGCACACGTACGTGGTAGTAAGCTTGTGACGAGTCCTGCTCTAGACTCTGCTGGGGAAGGTCTAGAATTGATATCTTATATTTACAGGGTATATTACTTCTATAAAATCTGAAAGATGTTAAATTTAAAAATATATTTGGCCTCAGTGGTTTCTGATAAAAGAATGTGGAGTTTTAGAAAGATAGATTTTTATTTGGCGGGGGGTCAGGGAGAGGAGGGAAAGTCTGACTTTTATGAAATACAACAAAAATGGAAGAAAAACTATTTTGTTCTTAATCAAATCTTTGGACATCATCTACCTCCTGTCTCAGCGATACAAATGAAGTGGACGTGCCCTTGAACGCCAGAGTGGGCACCCGGCGGTACATGGCCCCGGAAGTGCTGGACGAGAGCCTCAACAAGAACCACTTCCAGCCCTACATCATGGCGGACATCTATAGCTTTGGCCTGATCATCTGGGAGATGGCTCGGCGCTGCATCACAGGAGGTAGGAATGGAGGGGGTGTTTCCTGTTAGGTTTGCATCCTCCTCATTCAGAAAGTAACCGTTCCTGTTACATAGTTGAGATGTTGGGGATCCCCTGGACCACTCCCAGGGTCTGTAACGTCACTGGAAGGACGCACATAGTTGTCTTCCCAGCTAATATCTAGTCTAGTGAAAGGATACAGAGCAAAGTCAGCAAAGGGAAAAGGTGCCAGAGGCAAAGTTCAGAGGAAATCGGACAGCAGCCTCCAAAGGCCTCTCCCAGGGAAGCCACACAGGATGCATTGAATTCCTCCACCGTGCGATGTGAAAAATGTGCTACCTGGGAAGCAGTTAGAGACTTAGTTCTTGGCTGTTTTATTGGCAGCTAGTCAGGTAGGCGCCCTCGGTCTAGTGTGTTCCAAAATTCCAAATGCAGAGAGCGAGCAGGTGCTCAGCACCAAGTCTGCTGTCTGCACAAATAGTCCAGGTCCCATGCACTGCTCCCAGCACTTAGGGAGCTGCCTGCCAGCAAGTTTCCAGACACCAGCACGGCAGCCTTGCAGGCCAGCCTTCCCCAGGATGGCCGTCTGAGTCCACTGGGTTTTCTCTTTGCTACATATCAGGCTGTCTTTCTGCTGTACTTACTAGTAGGAACAATGTAGAGAAACAAACAATTAGATTCACATTTAGGGTAGGTGAATGTTTCCCTTGCTTTTTTTTTCTTTCTCTTTTTTGAATATTGTTATGTCCGTAGCTGTGATGGGGGTCCTGATAGGCATAGGGGAAATAATCTAAACTAATAAAAGCGAAATAGTAAAATTAACCGTTTCTCCGAGACAGGGTAAGCCACGCCCACCAGCCAATCAGAGCAGCTGTATGCAAATTAGCCCAGCCAACATGGAGGCCGCCACTCACGGACCTGAGTAAACGGCTGTTTCCATTGTGGCAGGAGCAAAAGTGAAGCTGCGCCCGCTCAGCTCAGCTCCGATTAAACTGGCTCTAGCGAAACACAGATTTGAAACAATATAACAATCATAGAATCCTTGGGAGCTGAAGGAAAGAGCAGCCCGGGCCAAACCAGTAAAAGTAACAATTGTTTCATTATAGACACTGTGAGGTGAGGCAGAGGAGGCTTCCTTAGTAGTTAGTAGGCCGCCTTAAAGGAACAGTGTATCAATTATAGAAGATAAACCCCAGGCCTTAAAGGAACAGTGCATCAATTATAGGAGAGAAACCGCAGAAACCTGCGTCCAGCCAGCCTTGCTGGGATGTTGGGTCAATGGGAGCTGTGGGCAGCCTTAAAACCCCTCACCCAGGCTGGTCAGGCACGCCAGCAGGTGGACATCCCCCAAGGGGTCCCAGACTGAGAGGGCACAGGCCGGGCTGAGGGACCTCCCGAGTGCACAGAGCGGCTGCAGGGCGGGACAGCGCAGGACCCAGGACCTGTGAGTGGGAAAGAGGCGGCAGGGTTGGAGGGCACCGCAAAGCGGGTAAGAGGTGGCAGGGGGTCGGCGGCCTGCTTAGTGGGCTTCCCAGGCCCTTTGCGGGGCATCAGGAAGCGGGAAAGCAAGGCTGCAGGG
>PVJC01052270.1:0-11199 GCA_004026665.1 Murina feae
ACGAGTGAATCTAAGAATCAAGTGAATAAAAAATCTGATGAACAGAATAAACTGGTGAATAGAATAGAATCAGAGGCATAGAATGGAGTGGACGGACAATTTTGGGGGGTTAAGTGTGTTGGGGGTGCGTGAAGAGACTGGACAATAATTGTACACCTATGGATGAGGACAGTGGGGGGGCAAGGACAGAAGTTGGGGTGGGAAATGGGAGGAGGGGAGCTATGGGGGAAAAAAGAGGAACAACTGTAATAATCTGAACAATAAAGATAAATTTAAAAAAAAAAAAGAAAAAAAAGTTTCCTTTGCCTCTGGGTTTGCTGTAACTCTGATTAAGAACTTCTACATTATTTTTAATATATCATGGTATATCAGGAAACCAACGATGCGATGGGAGTATAACACAAATTATCCTGTTAGACAAGAATATGACAATGATTTTGATGCAAATTACAAATCCTATATCCCTGTGGAAACCATAATAAAGGCCCTTGTCAACAATGCCTCCCTTTCCCTCTGCCTCTTAAATGACCCTGGTGTTTCCACATGTGTCCCCCCCATTCCACCCTGCTGTAACATGGGTCACCCCTCCTCTTGGGAATCTGAGTAATAAACTATCTTCTCAATGGTAATCACTTTCTGATGTGTTGGTCTTTTATATCCCAAATTTTTTATTAGTATGTTATATTTTTTAAATATTTTTATTGATTTCAGAGAGAAAGGGAAAGAGAGGGAGAGATAGAAACATCAATGATGAGAGAGAATCATTGATCAACTGCCTCCTGCACTCCTCCCACTAGGGGTCAAGCCTGCAACCAGGCATGAGCCCTGACCAGAAATCAAACCTTGACCTCCTGGTTCATAGGTCTATGCTCAACCACTGAGCTACACCAGCCAGGCTAGTATGCTATATGTTTAAATATCAATCAAATTTGAGCCCAAGTTTGATTGCCAGTCAATGGACTTACCTAAGGAAAGGAGGTGGTTAGTCCTGCCTACAGCTCTCCTGGCAGGGTGCTGAGAAAGGTGCGGACACAAAGAAGGTCCATAATGCCCATCAGGTCACCTGCTGCTCTGCTGCCATCTCACTGGTCCCTGTATTGGACCCAGGCTTCAGCAGCAGGCTGCTGCCACAGGTGTTCCCTCCTGGGCCTTGGCTGATTCATGATCCTAAATGAAATTTCACTCAGAGTGGAAGAACCTGGACCATGTTGGGTGGAATCTTCCAGAACCAAAAATCATTCCTAAAAGAGAACTGTGGGAGGAGATGAGGGAGACTAGGAGGAAAAGTGAGTACTGTGATTCTGATCCAGGAGAATGAGCCTGGGCTTATTGTGAAAAATGGTTCAAACCAAACCCCTCCCCAAATACACACACCCCTATTTCTCTCTTCCCTAAAGAAAACTTTACCATGGTTTGAAGTTGGATGGCAAGGACCCATTTGACTTTCTCAGACCTTTCTAGTTGTTATTACCTTCATAAAGTCAGGGCCAGGAAGCCTAGATTATCTCCCCTGACTTTTTTGAAAACCGGATATGCAGTATGGCCTTTAGGCAAGTCACCTTTCTTCTAGGTCACTAACTCCTCCTCCACGTGTATATGGTGCAGCAGCCAAGTCCGAGCTGACAGCAGGAAGTCAGGCAGTATCATCTCTTGGAGTCTTCTGTGTGCAGCATGAAATGTTTGGGAAGATTCTTATATGGAATTTGGGGCATCCTTCTTTTTATTTTTAACTTTTTATTTTGAAATAGTTTTAAACATTAAACAATGTAAGAATAGTAACAAAAACCCATATACATGAGCTCTACCAATTATTAACATTTTGACCAATTTGCTTTATCATTTTCTCCCCACCCCTCCTCCAGTATAGAAGAGTCCTATCAAAAAAGAGTCAGGAGCAAACCCAGAGATAATGAAAACTTTATGTAAAGGTAGGATGACTATAACCACTCACAACCTGCATATCAGCCCCTCCCCTGTCCTTCCTCTCCAAGTTAAGCTAGAATGGCTCTAAAATCAGCAAACAGCCAGACAGGTAGGTTATAACCCGTTAGAAGCAAGAACATAATGGCGAAAGGTAGGGTTGTCCTCCTCTGTGCTGAATTTAAAATATTTAACTTAGAATTTTTGAGGTTTGGCCAGACCATGGGCTATGTGGAATATCAGCTTTCAAGGAAGAAGAAAGAGGTTGCGGACTTGACTAGGACAAATATTTATATGTGTTGAGGGAAATTGTGTTTCTGCATTGTATTTTCAAGTTAATGTGCTTTAGCCACTTTTATATGGAAAGTAAATTTTGTAAGGAGGAAAGCCCTTTAGATCAGGGGTATAATCCTCTTATACTAGTGGAGTTAATTTATACAGTAAACCAGTCAAAGCATGAAATTTGCCTCATAAGACATGGCTATCATTTTAACTGAACAATTTTCCACATACACATTTTAACAAATGTAACTTCCTATCACAAGCATTCATAGTCACAATTCAATAGTCCTACAGCATTACAACAAAAATGCTTTTGCAAACAGATTTAAATAGAAACTCAACCTTATGATAACAAGGTATAGATTTAAATTAAATTTTAAGGTAATTAGTATATAAATATTTGCTATCTTTTCTCTTTAAAAAATCTAATGACTAATCTAGTGTTTTGATTATTTTTTTATTATGACTTTTTTAAAGAGAAGTTTTAGGTTCACAGCAAATTGAGGAAAAAGTAAAGAGATTTCCCAATACCCCTGCTGGCTCATGCATAGCCTCCCCACTATTAGCCAACACCCACCCCCACATGGTACATTTGTTTCTATATCACAGTTCACTCTTGGTGTTGTATGTTCTGTGAGTTTGAACAAATGTATAATCCTATCTAGTAAAAGAGTAATATGTAAATTAGGCATCATTCCATCACAAAGATGGCCACCCCCATAGCCACATCCTATCTAATAAAAGAGCAATATGCAAATTAGATGTCACACCGTCACAAATATGGCTGCCCCCATGGCCACAAGATGGCGGCGCCCAGGCAGGCTCAGCCTTGCTACTGAAGTGGTCAGGCCTGTTAGCCAGGCAGATGGTGGGGGAGGCAGGGGGCTCGAGGGGCGGAACAGGTGATCAGAGGGGGCTGGGGGTCCCCTGCCCAGGCCAGAGTTCTTCACCAGAGGCCTCAGGCATGGGTAAGGGTGGAGTTGGTGATCGGAGGGGTATGAGGGTGCCCTACCCAGGCATAAGGCCAGGGTCAGAGGCCTCAGGCCTGGGCAGGGGCAAGGCCGGAGATCACAGGGGCCCGGGATCCACAGAGACAGCGATTGGAGGGGCGGGGCGGAGCCTATGATCACAGGGGTCTGGGCACCGGTGGAGCTGGGCACAGGCAGAGCCTGTGATCACAGGGGTCTGGGGGTCCTCGCCCAGGTCTACAGCCTTGGCCAGAGACTGCCAGTGGGGCAAGGGCAGAGCCAGCGATGGCAGGGGGCAGGATCAGAGTCGGTGATTGCAGAGGCCTGGGCTCTGTGAAGCCAGCAATCAGAGGGGCTTGGCAGTCCCCTGCCCAGGCCTGTATCCTCGGCCAGAGCTTACAGGCCTGGGCAGGAGTGGAGTTAGGATTGTAGGGGCAGGAGTGGAGCTGGTGATCGGAGTGAACTACAGTGGACACACCTTTTCTTACCGCTTATTGGCTAAGCTTCCTGTATGCCACTGGTAATATTCTTAGTAACTTGGGTAATAAGAATCCCTAAAGGTGATCTAGGGTTTTTCCACCACACTCCTGGAGAAAAAAATGAAGGTCCACTGCTGGAGGACTAATAAATGTCACATCCTGCCCTAGCCAGTTTGGCTCAGTGCATAATGCCTCAGCTTGCTGACTGCAGGGTCTGGGTTCAATTCTGACCAAGGGCATGTACCTAGGTTGCAGGCTCCTCCCTGGCCAGGGCCCGAGTCAGGGCATATGCAGGAGGCAACCAATCAAAGTGTTCCTCTCACTTTGATGTTTCTCTCTGTTTTTCCCTTCTCTTCCACATTCTCTAAAAGTCAATGGAAACATATCCTGAGGTGAGGATAAAACAAAAAAGAAAAAAAGAAATGTCATATCTTATGAAAGACACATCTTAAAAATGCCTGAAGAAAGTTGTCATTTTTTCATGGTGAAGAGACTGGAGTCCATGTTGATGAAAACACCTTGGTGGCTGTGGTGACTGGCAGTGGCTGCAGCAGCGGGGTGATGGGGCTGGTGGCTTCCCCTGATCAGCCTGGTTGCCTCCCACAAAGGAAGGCCAGACTGTGGCTTAGGCCTGCTCCCCAAGAGGAGCAGGAAGCAGGACTAAACCTTCAGTAGGACATCCCCTGAGGGCTCCCAATATGTGAGAGGGGGCAGGCTGGGCTGAGGAACCCCCCCCCCCAGTGCACAAATTTCATGCACCAGGCCCCTAGTGAATATATAGCCATTATTATGATATCAAACAAAGTATTTTCACTGCCCTAAAAAACTTCTGTGCTCCACTTATTTGTCACCTGTCCCACTGTCAACCACCAACCTTTTAACTGTCTCTATAGTTTCCCCTTTTCCAGAATGTCATGCTTTGAGTTTTTTAAACATGTTGTTTCTTAAACTTAAAGTTTCTTCCTTGAAATAATTTATGGGCCTTGCTTTCATTTTAATCAAAGCTGAATTGAAGATATTTGGAACTTTTAAAAATGTATTTACTAGTATGTAAGAGGTTTCTATATGCAAAATTCTAATCTAGACATCTTATATATTCTGAAGATGCAGACATCATCCCTGTTTTAGAAGTAGACAAAACTAAGATTTAGGAAGGCCAAGCAGCTTGTTCCAAATCACACTACTTGCAAGGAAGTCATTTTTTTACTCCAAAGCTCATAGTTGTTTGCTATGTTCCCTTAGCTTCCTTCTCAGGAGTTCATTCACCAGATAAACAGCCCGTGAGTCCTAAAGCAATGTGATTTGTTCTACATGAACCTGCAGAAGTGTATTATGGTAACTTGGGTTAGTGGTAGTCAGCTTGTTTTGGAAGTGTACTCCAGGAGAAATGTATTCTTCCCCAGTAGCCACCTGTGGGCTCTCTCTGGCCACCTTCATTCTGCTCAGCAAGGAGTCTGTATCAACTGCCACGGGTGTCTCTCTTCCTCTTGAGGCTGAGATAATAGGATCCCATAAACTGCCAGTACCTAGGAAGGCACCTTATAGTTTGGAGCAAGAGCGGCTACTACTGCTTCATTTCTGAATGTTCTCTCTACAGACCCAGCTTCTCTAATTTTTATAGCTTCAGTGATGTCATTTCTTTTCTTCTTTTCTTCCTTTCACATCCCCTTGACATATTTCCAACTTCCAAGTTCTTCATCAGAATCTCCATCTCCTCCTGCCCCCAGCTTCCTATTCTGAGTATTTGATCTCTCCTAAGAATCTCTTCATCTCTTCTAATAAGCCAGAATATTGGTTGTATCCTAAAACTTACCATGTTATCTTCTAGTTCAATCCCTACATAATTAGTAATTGCTTCAGGCACAAAAACAAACATAACACAAACAGATTACTAAGGAAGTGTTTTGTGTGCGTCCAGACTTTTTGAATTGTAATGTATTGTCATGGCTTCCCTTGAAAATGTCTACTAAAAACTAACAATAAAATTGCCTGTTCACTGCTAAATTAACCATGCAGGGACTTCCTATTAAGCACCACCCAAGTATTTAACAACACTTTCTATAAATTTATTATGAATATTAGTATTCATACTCTTTTAAAGTTATCTTAATACAATTTCTCAAAAATATTTTAGTAAGAAATTTTCGTGGCAAATTATTAATATCCATAAAACATCAATTTAGGAAATGTTACTCTAATTCTATGAAAGCATCTCAGTACATTAAAATGTGGGAAAGATTTTAAATGTCCTCCTGGGAATTTGGAGTTATCATATTTTACAATTATAATTTACAAGGATAAACATGTGATGGACTTTTGAAGGCAAATGAACTAACTGGTATTTGTTGGGTGGAAAATAAAGGCAGATCCTATTTTTTGCCTAACAGGCATTCTTGGAATCCCTAGGAAAATTTGAACAGTGTAAACTGGAACTTCTGTCACTCAGGAATGTTGTAACCCTAAGCAATCATCTCTCAGTACTAGAAAGCACAGTTACTGTGATCAAGTTAAATGCTAATGCTAATTTGGTGACAAATAAATCTGAGAGTGCATCACGTGCATATTTTTAATGTGACAAAATAAGCATATATTGATTTTACTTTAAAAGTTGATTGAGAATTTTAATAGAGAAAGATGGGGTGGAAAGGCATCAGGGAAGGGTATGCCTGATGAGAAAAAGCATGGAGATCTTTCTTAAGGTGAGTCCCTTTACTTCCTCTATATGAATCCCATTACATCAATTGACTGTGTTTATCCAATGACTACTTATTAGATCAATATCGGCTCTTAAAGCTTTGTGGTATGTGCCTTATAGCAAAACTGAGATTTGATCAATGCACCTGGAAATTAGACTATTCCAGTGGGGAAGGCAGGGAGCCAGAACTCGCTTATTATTCTCATGAGTAAATGGTGTCATGGAATTCCAGAATATAAATTATTTCCCCAAGGGTCTATTGTCATTGCTACATATATTAGCTTCTCAGATAATTGAGTGAGACATCTTTCCTGAGGGCTCTGTGAGGAAAAGGCAGGAGCAGAAGAGTCAGCACAGGCTTCTTCTGGCAGAAAAAACTCTTCCCCAAAATTGGTCCAAGGTTTTCCTCTAGTCTAATGTGCCATGGCTTCCTTTCAAGTCAATTGCACAAAGAAGGCAAAGGAGAAAGAGGCCCATGAATAAGCAAAGGAACCCAAACTGAGGGCACTATCTCTTCACATGTCCTACAAATGCAGCAGGTGCCCTCACACCTGACTTGTTGGATTTGAGAGTCAGATGGTAATAAAAAACTCCATTAAAACAGGCAATAACAAGTCCTATACATTTTACTTTAAACAAAGATATAGAATATAAACTTACCTATCATGTTTAAACTGTTTCCTATTTATTGTATTTATTCTTTGTTTCTTCTTTCTCCTTTTTCCTGTCTTCTCTGGTATTCATTGAATATTTTGTGTAATTTCATTTTATCTCTTCTCTTTATATATTGATTAGGTGACCAGTGCATGAATTTATGGACCTTGAAAGGAACTGTGGGCCACAAGGCTGTGGTGGGGACAGGAGCAGGTCTCGACCCATCTTCCATGCCCCTGCCCACTGTGGCCCCTGGTCCCCTGTCTGTTGGCAGCCAGCCCCGCTCCCGCTGCCACTGCTTCCATATACTAATGGGCCCGGCCCCACTAATACCAGCAGACAGCACAGAACAATTGGGACTGGCAGCAGCAACGGTTACAAGTCGGGCCGGTGCCATAAGTGGGTGCAAGTGGCTGCCCTGATCACCCCTCAGGAGAAGGGGGAGGTGGAGAAGCCCTCAGGGGCAATTGGGGCTGGCAGCCAGCACTCACACCCATTGATGGCACTGAGCGATCAAGGCCAGCACCAGGTGCTGGCAGTGGGTGCTAGCGAGACTGGCGCCTGCAGCAGATATGAGTGCTGGCTGGGACTGTGGTACATGGGAGTAAAGAATTTTCAATAACCACCAGAGGCTCACCCTGATGACAGTGACTGTCACCCCCCCCTTGGTCTGGCGCCCCCATTCACCTGCTCCACCATCTCACCACAGCTGATGCCACCATGTTCCGCGCTCTGCCGCCTGCTGCCGACACCCGCCATGTTCCATGCATGCCCCATGGTAGTCAGCGCATGTCATAGCAATTGGTTGTTCGGTTGTTCAGTTGTTTCGTCATTCAGTCTATTTGCATATTAGGGTTTTATATATATAGATTATATTTATTCCTTCTCTGATGCTTTTTCTTTCTTTATATAGATCTAAGCTTCTGACAATATCAATTTTCTCTCCCTAAAGAACTTCCTTTGGCCCTAATTGGTTTGGCTCAGTGAATAGAGCATCGGCCTGCAGCCTGAAGGACCCCGGGTTCAATTCTGGTCGAGGGCACATACCTGGGTTGCAGGCTCCATTCCCAGGAGGGGGCATGCAGGAAGCAGGCAATCAATGATCCTCTCTCATCATTGATGTTTCTATTTCTCTCTTCCTCTTCCTTCCTCTCTGAAATCAATAAAAACATATTTTTAAAAAAGAACTTCCTTTGCACTTTTTACAGGTCAGATCTGTTGGCAATGAATTCCATCAGTTTTGTATTCCTAAGGAAGCCTTATTTCTCCTTCACTTTATAAGGATAATTTCACTGGCTATAGAATCTAGATTGGTGAGGATTTTTTTCTTCCTATTATCTTGCATGTTTGCTGTAGCTATAGGTGCCAAGGGCTTCAAATTTGTTCAGTGTCTTTGCTTATGTCTGCCCTGGGTTTGCCAAAGAACTTACATTCAGATAGACTCTGAATCTTAAAGCTCTCTTAGCTATAATCCATGGAGCCCCATTGGTGTGGTGGTCCAGTAATTAAATCTGTTATTTACCAGGTCCATATCCTTGGGCTAGAACCTTCTCCTTCTCCAGGTTCTATCTCCCCCATCTTGTTTAGGTGATACAGGGAGGATAACTGGGGCTATCCTTGAAGAAATGTCCTTCCTCCATAAGTGTTAGGACTCTGGCAGTATTTCCTCCCCTGGAGAGTAGGTTTTTGAGATGGATATTGCTTGGTTGTATTTCACAATAGCTGCTCTTCCCTTTTCCTTGCCAGAACTATAAGGGAATCTTTCTTGGCTCTTCACCATGAGAAATGGTAAGGTTCCATGAAATGAAGAGACTCCCCTCCTAAGATTACACTCCAGGAGGTTTTAACTCTCAAGCTAGACCACAGTCAGCCTCCATCTAATAAATCAAAATGACCATTTAAATATATTATATTCGTCTATCATCCCAGGAGTTCCCCAAGTAAGCAGATCTCAGCTATGACTCTCTGGAGTTGCCACTCCTAAGATTTTAAGGTGGTAATTTGTCCTACAACCTCAGTTTTCTGAGGGAGGGGATCCAAAAAATGATGCTAATTTTCAGTTCCTTCAGCTTTTCTTTGTTGTAAAGGCAGGAGTGACAATTTCTAAGCCCTTTACATTCACAGCTAAAACTGGAAGTGGAAGCTGCATTTTGACAGGTACATCAGACAGCCAACAGATACCATCTGAAAAAACACCAGACTTTTTCAAGCATCTTCCTCACTTTGAGACCAATTAACAAACACTTGAGAAATTGATTATGAATAACTTACCTTGGTTAGTCTGTAAAACAAAATCCCTGAAGAACATTTCTAAGCAGCCTTGATTCAATGTCTCTGAAACAAGTTTGTTTTTTTTTTATCCTCACCAGAGGATATGTTTTTATTGATTTTTTTTTAGAGAGGAAAGGAGAGAGAGAGGGGAGGGAGAGAGAGAGAGAGAGAGAGAGAGAGAGAGAGAGAGAGAGAGAGAAAAGAAACATCAATGTGTGAGAGAAACATCGATCTCTTGCCCCCTGCCCATGTCCCTACCTGGAATGGAACCCACAACCTTTTGGTGTATGGGATGACACTCCAACCAACTCAAACCACACTGGCCAGGGCACAAGTTTCTTAAATATCCTGCAATTTAAACTTTTTACTCTTTCAGAATTGTCTTTCCCACCATTTGTTTTCACTTAGTGATGACAGTGCAGATTTAATTGAAAAGATGTATGTGTCTGCTAACATTTGCCTGGACAAATATTCGAAGGGAATTCAGAGAAATGAAACATTTAGTGCTTTAGCTATTCTTTTTATAGTTCAAAAAATGTATACAGATGGTAGTAGACATCACACACACAGAAATTCAAGAGTTAGATGGTCAAGCCAAATGAGAGAATTGTTAATCTAACACTATCTTCATTAAACATTCTGTTCTTGGGAGAAACAAGATGGCGGCATAGGGTAGACACCGTAAATGGAGCCGTGAACAACTATTTCAGAAAAACCATGAAAAGAACACACGGACACCACTCGCACCCACAGGAAGGCTGGCTGAGTGAAAAATCCTACAACTAGAGAAGAGTCTGAGACTCAGAGGAGCAGCGGAAGCAAAGTACAGAGGTACGGAGGCGCGCACACGGGGCTCGGAGAAGGGCTGGCGCTGGGGGATGCGGTTCTTTTCCAAAATGGAGAGAGTCACAAGTCCCCAGCGGCTCTGAACTGCAGTTCCAGGTGAGTTTCTGAGGACCCAGACAACCGGAGAAGGGGGACTGACTGGCACCGGGAGGAAACCGTAAGCGGGTTTCTCTCAGCGTTGCTTGTAGCAATTACCGTGGGACACAGAGACCTGGTGTCTCTCAGCACAGCGTTGAAAAGCGCCATAGCTATTTGCTCCGCCCTGCCCTGCAAACTCCCCAAGGCCCCGCCCCTCCCAAGCTGCGTCAGAGCTAGGGCAGAGGCTTAATCAATGCCTCCTTAAAGATATAGGAGCCAGCCTCACCCAGTGGCCAGAGTGGGACTAACCTAAACAAAATAGATCCACAAGGAACACACTCGGGGCAGATGCAGTAAGCATAAAAGCTCCACTGAAACAACTCTTGCCCCATAAGGGTGTCTCCAGCACAGAAGTTCTCCCACTGTAGACACAGCTGACTCTCATAACCAAGTGGCTTAGAGGTTAATCCCTCGCAGTGATCGCCTAAATCAGAAAGGGAAGCAGCCAAAATGCGAAGACGAAACAGGTCACAAATGACAGAAATGGAGGAAAGAAAATGACAGAATATAGAGTTCAAAACCACGGTTATTAGGTTTTTCAAGAAAATGCTAGAGACTGCCGATAAATTTAGTGAGATCCTCAATGAATCTAATGAGACTCTCAAGGATATGATAAAGGACCAACTAGAAATGAATCATACACTGACTGAAATGAAGAATATTATAAAGACATCCAACAGCAGATGAGAGGGTCGCAAGAAGCAAGTCAAAGATATGAAATATGAAGAAGCAAAACCCACCCAGCGAGAAAAGCAAAAAGAAAAAAGAAAAGAAGAAAAAAGAAAAAGGATCAAAAAGTATGAAGATAGTGTAAGGAGTCTCTGGGACAACTTCAAACGCACCAACATCAGAATTATAGGGGTGCCAGAAGAAGAGAAAGAGCAAGATATTGAAAACCTATTTGAAGAAATAATGACAGAAAACTTCCCTCACCTGGTGAAAGAAA
>PVJC01052271.1:0-11213 GCA_004026665.1 Murina feae
GAACCCAGGGCAGGGGAGGAGGGGACTCACTTTGCAGGCGAAGGAGTATCTGCCGGGGGGAGCAGCACAGATGGTGAATTTCCTCAGCAAGGTCGGGTAAACCTTCTTGCAGTCATTGTAGGTGATGATCCTGACGTTCGAGCACATGAGTGCCAGTGGGTGTCTCACAACTGGGGAAGTTAGCGGGGAGTCAGGGGCTGGGTCGGTGGACCTGTGAGTGCTGGTGTAAATGAAGGCAGTCCCTGGCTATTGAAGGGGGATGAGCTGGGTGACTCAATACTATGGTGCTGAAAAGGGTCCTATGGGACTGCTGGTTCTGAGGGAGGAAAGGGCTTGTGTCTGAACTCCTGGGTTTGAGGGTGGGGGGTGCTGAGAGCCTGGGCACTTGGGTCTGCATGAGGACGTGGCTGGGGGTTCTAACCTTGGTCTTGGGGACAGAGGCCTGGGATCCGAGGGGTAAGGGACTGGGGGAGGGTTGTCTGAAGGTCAGGCCTCCTGGTCTGGCTGAGGAAGGTGGGGCTTGTGGGTCTCAGATCTTGGGTTTGTTACCTGTATCCTGTGTCGTAGAGAAAAGAGAGCCGTGGGCTGGGCTATTCCTGGGCCTCAGAGGCAGCCTTACCTACATCCATAGTGACACTGCCCCAGCCAGAGACAGTACAGCTCGTCCCAGGCTGTTTGCAGCTGGAGGGCACGCTGACTGTCCTCACGGTGGAGGAGAGCGTGGCTGGGCGGCTCAGTTTCACCAGCATGAGGTTATGAGCGTTTGTGGCCGCGTCAAACCGGGGGTGGGTGAAGGACTCGGTGGCCCTGATCTTCTGGGCGTTTCTGTCATCTAGAAGATTAGTGCCCATTTGCACGACAAACTCACTTGAAGAAAAACAAAAAAAGAAACAGAACACAACATTGAGAGGGAGACACTGTGACTGAGAAAGGGGAACATAGAGCAGAGTTAGGGGGACAGAAGCTGAGAGAGAGAGAGAGAGAGAGAGAGAGAGAGAGAGAGAGAGAGAGAGCTCTCTGTGGCTCCCCTGTCCCGTACCTCTGGTGGCAGTGGGCGACAGTAAGCACCCACTTCTGGTGGATGAGCACGCCTGCACACTGGAACACGTCGTTGTGAAACAGGGCCACCTGCGAGGGAACGCAGCCTCTTGGACAAAGAATTCCATTAATGATCCTCTCCCCGGTATCCTGGGCTGGATGGAGACATAGGGAGAGCATGAGGAGGAGGCCTCAGGGGACAGATGCCCAGAGACAGTGACACAGAGAGAGAGACAGATGGAGAGGTGTGGAGAAGGGCAGGGGCAGCTGCAGACGGAGATGGAGGGAGCTGCTCAGAAACCTAGGGCAGCAGCTGGGCTGGAGGCAACCCCAGGCGGGGAGCAGCCTGCAGGGCACCCAGAGCCCAGGAGTCAGGAGGGAGCAGGAAGAGAGGGGCCACAGCCCAGGGCGAGGGTCTCCAGGGGAGGAGGCTGCTGCAGGGGAGGGTCCAGACTCAGGGGCTCCTTGGAGAGAGGGGGCCCTGGACAGGGGAGGGGGGGACTGTGAGGCCCAGGGGCAGGGGCAGGACTCCCAGGCTGGTCCTCACCTTCTTCTTCAGCAGATCCCAGGGCTGAGGACAGCAGGAGGAGCAGCAGGGGCTGGAGCAGGAGACCTGCCATGTGTCCTGTCTGAGCCTCTGTGGCTGCCACAGAGGAAGGGCCTCGTGTGCTGGGGCTGGAAAGACAGAGAGTTCAGGAAGCAGGACTTCTGCCCTCCAGGTCCCTTCTCTTCCCTCAGACCCAGGAGCCCCAGTCTCCACCCACCTCCTCCCTCAGACCCAGGAGCCCCCGTCTGCACCCACCTCCTCCCTCAGACTCAGAAGTCCAGGCTAGAAACAACCTTCCACGCAGAGGCATCTGGTGACCGGGCTTTCTGTCCCCACCCCCACCCCCCCATTTTAATTCTATGTCCCAAGTTCCTTTTAAGTAAAAGACCCAAAACTCCAGACCTCCAGCCCCTCCTTCTCACAACCAGATTCTGGGCTTCTACTGCTCTCCCCGCAAGAGCAAGAGTCAGCTGTCCATCCAGATGCACCTGCCCCACCCCAGTGGGATTTCCTCTCACCTGCAGGGGGTCTGGTCTGGTCTGGTCAGGTTGGGTCGGGTGTGGCCTTGAGACTGGGTTGGGATCCAACCGTGTGCAGCCCTGTGCAGAGTGGCCCTCTTATAGCTCACCCGCCCCACTCCAACCCTCAGGGTCCTGGAGTTCAGCGAACCCAGCTCTGGGGTTGCCTTACCTGCATTTGCTCTTATCTGCAGTCCCTGAGGCAGCTAAAGCCAGATGCCCGCACTCTACCTCCACCCTCATTCCTGAGGCCAAGTCAGGGGCTTGGCCCAGCACCATCCCCGCTGGCAGCTACCAAGGGTGTGAGCAGGTGCTGGCGCTGAGGGGCAGAACCAGGAGTCAAGGTGGACTATGCCCGGGATCCTCCGCTGTGGCCACTTTCCTTGCCCTCCGCCCATTCTCAGGGGTAGCCCAGACCTTCTACCGTGACACTGAGCAGTTTTCGGGAACTTGTCAGGCTGAATGCCACATGTGTCTTTGCGCCTGAACCCAACCTACTATTGGGGTGTGAATCTAAAGGAAGGCTTTCCTAACTCCGCCTACTAAATAGGTTCTGTTTTTCGTGTAATCTGTGTCTCATATTGATAGGGAATTTGTGGACTGGAACCCGGATTCTTTGTCCGCCAGCATCAAAGAGGAATCCACAGGCAGAAGGTGGGCTAGCAAAGGTGGAGACTCATTGAAGGGCAAGTACAGACTCCCACATCGGGAGGGGAAAGGGGCCCCTCTGAGTTCCTTTTCCCTACGGCTTACAAAGACTCTGGGTCCTGGTGCCTTGATATCCCCTCTGATTGGTCACTACTCCCTTACCCTGGTTACTATAGTAACTCCTGGGCTCAAAGGTTGAGCCTCACAGGGGACAGGTGAGGTTTTCTCCCCTCCTTCCCTATTGTTTTCCTACTCCCTTTGGTCTTCTTCTCCTTCTGGATGAAAGGCTTCCTTCTCTTTATTTTGAAAATATAGGCCTTTTGCTGTCCCCAGCTCCCTCGTTCTATGGAAATGTACCTGCTGCAGCTTTTCAGCTCCCCTGTTCTATGGAAATACACCTTCTGCGGCTCTGCAGCCCTGTGCCTCCTCCGTGGCCCCCTAATTTCTAACATTTCTAATATTTTCTAAATCTGTCCTATTTTGCCCCAAATTCCCGTTTCAATATTATCCTTTTATTTCTTTTTTTAAATTTTGTTTTATTGCTTAAAGTATTACAAAGTGTTAGAGAAGTCTCCATTTTTTTCCCCTTGACCTTCCCCTCTCCTCTCCTCCCCGCAATGTCTTGTGTCCATTGATTATACTTTTTAAATCTTTATTGTTCATATTATTACAGTTGTTCCTCTTCCCCCCCCCATAGCTCCCCTCCTCCCAGTTCCTTACCCCACCCCTGACCTCCTTCATAGGTGTACGATTTTTGTCCAGTCTCTTCCCACACCCCCAACACCACTTCCCCCCTGAGAATTGTCAGTCCACTCCCTTTCTATGCCCCTGATTCTATTCCATTCACCAGTCAATTCTGTTCATCAGGGGTTTTTTATTCACTTGATTTTTAGGTTCACTTGTTGGTAGACGTGCACTTGTTGTTCATAATTTTTATCTTTACTTTTTCCTCCTCTTCCTCTTCTCAAAGGATACCTTTCAGTATTGCGTATAATACTGGTTGGGTGGTGATGAACTCCTTTAGCTTTTTCTTGTCTGTGAAGCTCTTTATCTGACCTTCAATTCTAAATGATAGCTTTGCTGGGTAAAGTAATCTTGGTTGTAGGTTTCTGCTATTCATCACTCTGAATATTTCTTGCCACTCCCTTCTGGCCTGCAAAGTTTCTGTTGAGAAATCAGCTGACAGTCGTATGGGTGCCCCCTTGTAGGTAACTGATTGCTTTTCTCTTGCCGCTTTTAAGATTCTCTCCTTGTCCTTTGCCCTGATGTGGTCCTCCTTGGATTCCTTTTGTTTGGGGTTCTCTCAACTTCCTGGACTTGTAAGTCCATTTCTTTCACCAGGTAGAGGAAGTTTTCTGTCATTATTTCTTCAAATAGGTTTTCAATATCTTGCTCTCTCTCTTCTTCTGGCACCCCTATAATTCTGATGTTGTTTGAAGTTGTCCCAGCAACTCCTTACACTATCTTCATATTTTTGGATTCTTTTTTCTTTTTGCTTTTCCGGCTGGGTGTTTTTTGCTTCTTCGTATTTCATATCTTTGACTTGATTCTTGCTATCCTCTCGTCTGCTGTTGGATCTTTGTATATTATTCTTTATTTCAGTCAGTGTATGCTTAATTTCTAGCTAGTCCCTTTTCATATCCTCGAGGGTCTCACTAAATTTATCGGCAGTCTCTAAAATATTCTTGAAAAACCTTATAACCGTGGTTTTGAACTCTATATCCAGTCATTTGCTTTCCTCCATTTCTGTCATTTGTGACCTATTTCTTTGTCTCTGCATTTTGGCTGCTTCCCTGCATTGATAGAGTGGCTTTCTGTGCTAGGTGTCCTATAGGGCCCAGTGGTTCAGTATCCTCAATTATCTGAAATGGATACTCTTAGTGCACCCCTTTTTAGGTTTGTGCACAGTCTTGTTGTAGCTAAGCCTTGATTGCTATTGGTATCACTGAGAGGAATTGACCTCCAGGCCACATGGCTGTGAGAGTCAGCTGTGTCTACAGTGGGAGAACTTCTGTGCTAGAGACACCCTTATGGGGCAAGACTTGCTCCAGTGGGGCTTTGGTGCCCACTGAGTCTGCCCCTTGAGTGTGTCCCTTACGGATCTGAGGAGTCGTAGTCTGGGTGGTCCCACTCTGACCACCGGGTACACAGTCTCTTGGAACTTTAAGGAGATGCTATTTTAGCTTCTGCCTGAGGCTTCCCAGCCTTTTATATGAAAAAGCCTCTGTGAGCAGCTTGGGTGTGGCAGGGTCTCAGGGAATCTACAGGGTAGAGAAAATAGCTATGGCTGATTCTCAGCCCTGCCCTATGAAGCACTGGGTCTCAAGCCACTCTGGAGTTCTTCCTGGTGCCAGATGGTATCAGACGGTGCCAGACAGTGCCAGACAGTCCAGCTCCTCCCCGTGTAAGTCTGAGTCCCCAGAAACTCACCTGGAACTGGAGTTCAGAGCCGTCAGGAGCTTGTGCCTCCCTCTGGTACAAAATGCTGCCAGCCCTTCCCGCCAGCCCCTTCGTGCGTGCCTCTGTACCTCTACACTTTACTTCCGCACCTCCTCTGAGTCTCAGTCTCTTTCTAGTCGTAGAATTTCCACTCAGCCAGCCTTCCTATGGGTCTGGGTGGTGTCCGTTTTTTCTTTTCGTTGTGGTTTTGAAATGGTTGTACGAGGCAGTAATTTCCGGTGTTTCCCTATGCCGCCATCTTGGTTTCTCCTGATTATGCTTGTATGCATGCATACAAGTCCTTCAGTTGATCTCTTACACCCACCCAGTCCTCCCCAGCCTTCCCACTGTACTTTGACAGTCTGTTCAATGCAGCTCTGCCTCTGTATCTATTTTTGTTCACCAATTTATAATGGTCTTTATTATCCCTAAATGGGTGAGATCATGTGGTATTTTTCTTTCATTGACTGCCTTATTTCACTTAGCATAATGCTCTCCAGTTCCATCCATGCTGCTGCAAATAATAAGAATTCCTTCTTTTTTACAGCAGCATAGTATTCCATTGTGTAGATGTACCACAGTTTTCTAATCCATTCATCTGCTGATGGGCACTTAGGCTGTTTCCAAATCTTAGCTACCGTGAATTGTGCTGCTATGAACATAGGGGTGCCTATATCCTTTCTGATTGGTGTTTCTGGTTTCTTAGGATATATTCCTAGAAGTGGGATCACAGGGCCAAATGGGAGTTCCATTTTTAACTTTTTTATCCTTTTATTTCTATACATACTCTATATGTCACAAAAAGGCCTGTACTGGACATTATCTCATAGAGCCTTTTATTCTGTATGTCTATAGCATATCTCAAACAATTGTTCTTCATCGTCCATTTAGACCATTTCTCCTTCCTCTGTACTTGTTGCGTAATGTTCTGCACCCTAGTTTTATTTTGACTTATGTCATCTGTTTCACATGAAAGTACATTGGAGTCGCTCTCATTATAATGATGATGGAATGCATTTCTTTGCGTTACCATCTTTCCTCGTTATGGTCATTCCTGGTTATCGTAAATCCACTGCGCATTGACTCTGAGCCAGAATCTGTCCTGGCTTCTTCTCGGGAGACACAGCTTCTACAAAACAACACAATTTCTTCCAAAAGGCTGTCATCCCAGTAGGTGGAGATCTTGAGTAAAGAAACAAGAACTTCACATTTATAGGTTGTTGTTTTTTTACGTGGCAGTAAGTGCTACGGAAAAAAATAAGACCAGAGTAGGACTAGGGGGTTACTGGTTCCCTTGGATCCCAGCAACCACTGCAGTTATAATATTGGGAAAGGTGGTTGGAAAGATCCCAGGTGAAGAGGACATTTGGATAAAATCTTGTGGGAGGTGGCGGATGGATTCCTGTAGCTACTTGGGAGCAGTGAGTCCTAGGGGAGTGACAGGCAGGTGACAAGAGGCAGAGTGACCTAGAAGGATCTAACAGGAAAGTCTTTTTTTTTTTTATTGGATCTGAATAAATCAGAGGGAAAAGGGTGAGCTGGGCTGGGGGCCGAATTTTGTGCCATGGGAACGTGGCAGTGTGGGCTGTGGCTCTGGGGTGGTGGCGGGGCCTGTGTCTCACTTGGAGGAAGCCGAGTGTTGCTTTTGAGGTGCCAGGTCCTAGGTGCTGTTTCTTTGCAAATGGCCAGTGCGTGTCATGGCAGCGTGTTGAGCGGCTGCCCCCTGGTGGTCAGTGTGTGTCATAGCGACCGGTCGGACGGTCAGATACTTAGCATATTAGCCTCACGGGATTTGGAAGACACGGGGATTGAGGACCGAGGTAGGACTTCAGCGTTTGCACTGAGTAACACAGGAACCATCGTCAGATGACTACGAGACAGCTGGTTCCTAACAGTGGAACTGACCCTCCCTTCTAACTCAGACCCCAGATATGTTTCATTCCTTAGTGTGAGCCCACTTGTTATCGCAATTCAATCTTTTAATTCAGTTTGCTCTCTCCCACAAGTTCCCATCATAGACTTGGTGCTGCCTACCCAACATGCACCCCTCTGCCATTGGTCAGAACCTTGGTTTCGTTTGGACAACCTGCTCTCCTCACTGTGACTGCAAATGAGCTTTACCGCACCAAGCCCGGGGCCACGTCTGCTGCCCAGGGATTGGTTTATAAATAACCATGTGATGTAATGCTGGCCAATGAGGAGGGAGGGGAAGACCCCTGGGTTACTTCAGGGAACTGCTCTCTTCTTCCCAAAGCGAGACAGGAGAAGAGTTCTCCTTGACTCCGTTGGACAGGGTCCCTTCTGGGTGTAAATTCTGGAAGGGAGGCAGCCCTCCTGGGACTGGGGCGGGAAGTGGTCGGGGGGGTAGAGCCACAGCTCTGCGGATGGACAAACGGAGAGAAAGTGGTGGTGATGGTGAGTGTCCTTGATGAGGTTGCTGAGCTGGTGAGTTAATGCTCCATGGAGCCCCTTCCTGTCACGTGACCTGCAGGTTTCCTTTCTGGTTTAAAGTGTTTTGTTGTTGGGGTATTTTTTTCCAGATTCAAAGTCTATTTGCTAAGACCTCTATGTTGTGTTCAAATTTCATTTCTAGTTTAGTGTTTAATCCCAAGTCACAAATCCAGATCAGATTCTAGCTAAGATCACCATGTGGAATCCATATTAACCAACAAAGCCAACCCTTCCTCTAGTGGTAGCTCCTCCTCCAGCCCTTGTCCTACAACCTCTTTCCAACCCAATCATTCAGACACTTAGAATATGTATAGAGACCAGCGATATATCAGGCTGCGCTGGGCGCTGAGGATACAGTGGTGCACAGACCTGGACACAAAGAGTTCCCTCCCTCAAGGAACTGACAGTCAAGTGTAAAAGAAAAACTGATCAAGGCATCTGTATACTAATGCAAATACACAACTTAAATGTGTGCTCTGAAGTTAAAGGTGCAAAGGATTGTGAAAGCACTTCGGAGGGGGTTTTGAATCAGGAAGTAGCAGATAGTGAGTGTGGATAGAACAATAAACACAAACTAGGAAAAATGTAAAGGCCTTGCAAGGCATAATGTAGGGAAAACAGCACGTGCAAAGGTCCTGGGGTAGAGGGCGAGTACAGATGGAGCTCAGAGAACAGAGGTCTTATGGAACCAGAGAACAAAGGACCTTCTAGGTCGTGGTGAGTTCGGCTTTATATTGTGGGCGATGGAGAACAACCAGGACTTTATTCAGAGGAGTCGCGTGTAGCATCAGTATTTTCAAAATGTCAATCTGGTTGCTCTTTGGAGAAGCAGATGCGGAATCACAAAGGGGCCATTTCATCTGTACAAATGAGAGACGATGATGACTAGGATAAGGCCATGTGAGAGATGGAGATGTAATAAGTAGATGAACTCAAGATGCATTCAGGAGGGAAAGTCAACAGGCCATGGTGATGGGTTAAATGGAAATTGCGTTGAGGGAGATGGAGATGTCGGGACTTCAAGGTCTCTTGCTTGGTGGACATGGTGTCATTCAAGGAGAAGGCATGGCCAGATCTGATCAAAAGCTACTGAGAGGGTGATACAGACCACAGTCCCCAGTTTCCACCGTAATTCCAAATCCAGTCTTTTCTTTAAAACAATTCTCATCTCCAATCTTTAAACAAGTCTGAGTCTGAACTTGGAACCTCAATCGTATGTACTCCTAGCCTTCAGGACTGCTTTACCCTTGACCAAGTTCACTCCGTATCTCAGCGTGGCACCTGTTTTCTCACCAAGCTCCTGACTCCACATATCAACTCAAGCTACAGCTCACACCTCAACCAACCTTAACCCTGACTCTTCACTTGAACCCCAAACCCATAATTATGAGCCAAACTAAACCTTATTGCAAACATGAGATGTCACCACAGAGTTATCCCTGACCGTTGAAAAGGGGGGTGAGGCTTCCCCGAGGGAGATAGAGTCAGGAAGAGCCCTGAGGACTGAAGTTGCAGCAAATGGGAAAGAGAGAGTTACATGGCCCCGGCCGGTGTGGCTCAGTGGATAGAGCGTCGGCCTGCAGACCCAAGGGTCCCAAATTCAATGTCAGTCAAGAGCACATGCCCAGGTTGTGGGCTTGATCCCCAGTAGGGGGCGTGCCGAAGGCAGCCGATCAATGATTCTCTCTCTCAGCATTGATGTTTCTATCTCTCCCTCTTCCTTCCTCCCTGAAATCAATTTTTAAAATGTATATTTAAGAGGGAGGGAGGGAGAGAGAGAGAAAGAGGGAGAGAGAGAGAGAAAGAGAGAGAGAGAGAGAGAGAGAGAATTATATCTTGGAAATGAGGCATCTTCAAAGGAGCACTGAAATTCATGTCTGCAATGTCTGCGTTCCCTGGACAACTGGGAAGAGAGCATTGCGCTCCCACAAACCAATCACAGGAGCAGGCAGCTGGGTGCCCAACCAACGTGAATGGCAGAGTCCGCCGAAACGTCAGGAACTAACACTCAGAAAGAAAGCAGAAGCTTGCATGCTCTCTAGCCTCGGACTCTCTCCTTCATGGACATTCCCCGTCACCCTTTTTAAATATATATATATTATTAATTTTTCACAGAAAGGGAGAGAGAGAGTTAGAAACATCAATGAGAGAGAAACATCGATCAGCTGCCTCCTGCACACCTCCTACTAGGGATGTGCCTGCAACCCAGGTACATGCCCTTGACCGGAATCGAACCTGGGACCCTTGAGTCCGCAGGCTGACGCTCTATCCACTGAGCCAAACCGGTTCATCCTTTTTAACTCTCCTGTCCCCGAGCCTCTTTCTGCTCACAGGAGTGCCCAAGAGCAGCAAAGCCAACATTCAGCAGCCTCCATTCCTAGGCTGAGCGTCCTGCAGAGAGAGAGGGTCTTCTGAATCTTTCTCTCACTCAGTAGCCACAGGGAAGACCTCTGTTGGTGACAACTGAGTGGCTCGCCCCCTGCCCCTCCCCCAGCCTCCACAGGGTGCGAGAGAGGAGGGAAGAGAGAGGTTGTCCGGCCTGGGCCAGGTCCTCTGCGGCCAACTGCCAAGATGATACCCGCTGTGACTTGCCTAGAATAGGGGTAAGAGTTCTCCTTCTGCACAACGGAGACCCTTAGGAGAAGGCTCTGAGGGGGCGAAGGCGTCAGTTCCCAGCAAAAGCATCCCTTTCCCTCTGTACCTGCCTCAAGGTCACCTCCTGGCTCTTGCCCACAGCTGACCCGGGGGCGTTTCTGACACATTTGCTAGGTTCTCCTCCCTCTTCATCACGAGAAACAAAGCCAAGGCCTCCGCTGTTTCCTTTTCTCCACTAGAGTAGGATCATATGACCGAGAAACATTTTGTTTCTTGCTGAGTCATTTTTAAATGAACAATCAGAAGACTGGAGGGGCCTGAGGGTGGGGGTGAGGTGGGGACCTTGGGGACGCTTTGACCCTCTCTCTTCCATCTTCTTGCCCCCAGACCACCAGGTTCTCAATCTCTGCTAAATCCTGCTTCTTCCAAAGGTCACCTTCTGGAAGCCTCCGCTCACCGTTCCGAATAAAACGCTGCTCTTCTATCGCCCCTCGGTCCTCTTACCAGCCACAATATTTTATTGTGGCGCTGAAGTCTACATCAAAATTTATTTTATATGCATTTGTTCATGGCCTGATTTCACAAGCTAGCATGCAATTCCATATGGATAGGGACTCAGTCAGTGCAGCCCCTGGGGCCTTACAAGTAAGTGTTGAATTAATGACTGAAAGTGGAATCTATCTTTTTACTAGGGGCCCAGTGCATAAAAATTTGTGCACTCGGGGGTCCCTCAGCCCAGCCTGTACCCGTACAACCTGCCACCTGCCACCCGCACATCTCGCCCCACCCACCCCACACACATCACCTGCCACCTGCTGATCTCGCCCCCCACTCCCACACCACCAACTACCCCGCTGATCTTGCTCCTCACCCTCACACCACCCACCACCACACCACCCGCTGATCCCGCCCGCCCAACCCCACACCATCCACCGCCAACTGATCACGACCCCCACCCCCACACCACCCATCACCAG
>PVJC01052272.1:0-11192 GCA_004026665.1 Murina feae
ACACACACACACACACACACACACACATCTGTCTGCAGCAGTCAGTCCCCTACAATCATTTTGATTTGCTTGAGAGCAGCAAAACTGACCTTGATCAGGATATGCAAAAAAAATAAAGCCATTTCTTTTTCCTTTGGGGATTTTGCTCACTTGCCTAAGAATATTCTCTGTGTCCACACTTCAAGGGCCCATTACCCTCTTTCAAACCGTGTGTGGCATTCAATGTATTAACATCTGTTGCTGGCCTCAGGCTTTCAACACGGCCACTGCCAATAACTTCAATAATTCCAGGTCAGTTTGTATGAGTATACTTTTGGAGAACAAAGGAGAAGGCCATGGAGCTTTTCAGACATAAAAACACTGAATTTCTCTGGGAGTATTCCTTTTTTTCCACTGAGTTTTTAAAGCTAGACTATCAACCATTATAGGTGTTACTCATTTGCACAATAATTTTCTTATGTAAGATGTGAGTACATTCCAGTCCCCTAAGAGAGTTTATTAGCTAATATATCTTTTTATATAGGCAATTACTTATTTTAAGGTTCATATTTCTTTATACTTTGATCCTATTTTGTACTTAATTGCAGTTGACTCAATAAACTTTATTTCAATAACTATCAAATTGTTGTCTTTCACTCATTCACTCACTCAACTAGCACTTGTTGCTATCCAAATATGATAATTTATATCCCCGTCATCAAGAAACATTGAATCTCTTTGGAAAAACAGACTTTAACATTATATATTATAAAGTTTGCCATTCAAAATCCTAAACTGCTCAAATATTTTCAAACTGCCATTAAATTATCTATGGAAGCATGTATTATGTTCTAAATTCTCCAGTGAATCTTACAGAAAACATAGTCTGTGTTACAAAGGGACGCACAACTTATCTGGGTAGATTAAAACATGTTTCACTTGTTTTATGCTTTATATTTGGAAACTGAGACATATACAAAATAACCCTCTGTCTCTCTAAAAGCCACAGAACTGCAATATCATAGTTACAGGATGTTATAACTAACAACTAATAGAGCATCACTGTAGATATCTGCCAGTCAAGTTACAGATGACAGGATGTGACCTGCTCAAATTTGAAAAACCTTGCAGGGCCATTTGAACCATTTTGATCATTAGCTCTGACTGGAGCTAAGCAGAAGAAACAAACTTTTTTCCAAGTGGGGAATGGCCTCTGCTTTTCTAAGTTATTCAAATATGAACATGTGTAAGGTACTTCATAAAGGTTCCTTAGTTTCCATTTTAATCCCATACATTAAGTCAGCAGTAACTTGACCCTCATATCACTAATAAACTTTCCTAATAAGGTGACCTTTACAATGGCTTTGAACATGCCTAGTGACTTCTCAAACCTGAATGAAGCCATTTGGCCTTTAAAACAAAAGGTTTAGTGTAATGAAAATTTTTTTCTACTTATGGATATACAAGAGTTAATCAACTTTACAAAACTTGGGGGAAAATTTTTTTTCTTTTTTCATTTGTAAGTTAAAATTTCAAGCTTAATGGGATCACTCATCTATGATCAATTGTATCATTAATTTAGTTACAGTGTGGATCCAGCCTTAAAGGTTGCATAAGTGTCATTTTAGTGAAACTAAATGTGCTAATATGAACCATACATTATGTTCATAGATCATGTGCCTTCAACTAAGAGTGAGAGGAAGGGTTAGTCCAATGATTTTCTGCTATTTATATTCAGCATCCTCTCTTGTCCAAGTCCTCTGTGATCTGCATAGAAATCTAGATTTACTGCGTTCAATCAACATCAGGTCTTTGTGAGCCTGCTCACACTCGTCTTTTTAATTGCTCACAATAATGCTATCTTTATTTTGTTATATCATCTCCCTATTTCAGGTACAGAAACAGAGTCATAGAGTATTATTCTTAATGTTATACTGCTAGTAAGTGATGGAGCCAGGATTCCAACCTGGTTAGTTTAGGATCTGAAGTCTTTTGAACACATTGTTTTCCAGACCTTAAAATGCTCACATATACCATGTATGTTACAACACAGATAATTTGTACATGTACACAGGATAAGAATTATCAACAACCAACACAAACCACTATGTTAAGGATAAAACATTAAAGACATTCCCATTAAAGGCATAAAAAAGATACGGACGTGTATTATCAACATGATGATTCAACATTATGCTGGGGATTCTGGTTAATGGATAAGACAGCCATAAAATATTACATATTGAGAAGAAAGAGACAAGTCACTTTTTCAGATATGATAATCCATCAAGAACATTCATGAAAATCAAATAAAAATTCATTTTGGTAAGATATTCATGTTAAAAATAAATGTTTTTAACAGTTAACATTTTTCTTTTTATACCAAAAATAGCTGGTTACTGCAATAACTAAAATTTTCATGCACACTAGCAAAAATAATTTAAATAACTGATAATAAGCTTAGCATGAATGGGGTAAAACATATATTTTTAAAAAAGAATTATAATACATTAATGAATTACACATAAAAGGATGTGAATAAATGGAGATACCATGTTCCTGGATAAAAGGTCTCACTATTATAAAGATATAAATTATCTCCAAATTAATCTACAAATGCAATGCCTTCCCCATAATATTTAGCATGACAATTGACAAGTTGATTCTAAACTTCATGTAAGTATAAAATACATTTTAAAAGTGAGCACTGCTTTTTACAATAAATAATATTTTTTTAAAACCCAGTCATAAAATAATAGGATATTAGCATACAGGTAGTCAAGTAGGTCAGAACAGATTATATACAAATAGAGCCATAATTAAAAGGTAAATTGTTAGATAATAAAGGAGATATTTCACTCCGATGAGAAAAGGATGGAGCTATGTATGCCGGTCACGTGGGAGGCAGGCAGGGCGGAGTGCAGCCTTCCATAGCCCAATTAAAAAACGATCTGATAAATTCACAGACACAGTAACACAAATGGGGGGAAAAGAAAGCAAGTTATAGAGTAGCCTTAACAGATGCACAAAAATAAATTTTGGTGGTCAAAGAACTTTATGTAAAATATTCTGAAACTATGAAATTAATAAGAGAAAATGAAAATATAAATTTGGTACTGCCTTTCTCAAGGATAATTTGATAATAGTTTTAAAATTAAAACATGTATATCTTTAAATCCAGCGTTCTGCTTTTTTGGTATCTTCTTAAAGAAGTGTGAACAACGAAAGTATATTTCAGGAGTTAAATAATTATGTTGTAATATTGAAAGATGGTAATACCCTAAAGGCCCATCCATGGGAAAATCTTTAGATGACTAAAGCATAACCATACAATGGAATCCCCTATAACAATAAAAAGAATGAGGAGAGCCCTGACCGGTTTGGCTCAGTGGATAGAGCATCTGCCTGCAGGCTGAAAGGTCCCAGGTTCGATTCTGGTCAAGGGCATGTACCTTGGTTGCAGGCACATCCCCAGTGGGGAGTGTGCAGGAGGCAGCTGATCGATGTTTCTCTCTCATCAATGTTTCTAACTCTCTATCCCTCTCCCTTCCTCTCTGTAAAAAAATCAATAAAATATATTTTAAAAGAATGAGGAAGATTTCTCATTGTATGGACATAGATAAATCTCAAAATAGAGACATTAAAGAAAAACATGCCATGTATCATTCAAGTTTTTTAGAAAAGAAATAATAAATAAGAACAAATTAGGTGAGTAGGATAAAGAGAGATATATATCTATGACTAGAGAAAAATGTATACTGCTTTCTGCCTCTTTTTCCTAATACATAGCTTTTAAATTCTTTGGAATTTCCTGAGTGATAGGAGTCTCTTTTGTTCTAATGAGGCAACTCTTGGTGGGCTCTTGGCTAGCTTCAGGATGGGGGCTGGTCACCAGAGAGACCAAACTATGATTAGAAGCTTGGTCCTTTCAGCCCCTTTACCCCAACCTCCAGAAGTGGGGAGAGTCTACAAGATGAAGCCTCCATAAAAATCCCCAAAGCACAGCGTTGGGAGAGCTTCCAGGATAGCGAACACAGCCACACACCGGGAGGGAGGCACGCCCCAGCCACGGGGACAGAAACTCGTAGACGTGGGCTGTTTCTGAACCTCTCCCTGTCTATCTCTCCATCTGGCTTTTCATCGTATCCTTTACTACATCTTCTTTTAATAGACCAGTAAACACAAGTAAACATTTCCCTGAGTTCTGTGAGCCATTCTAGGAAATCACCAAACCAAAAGAGGGGAGTCATGGGAATACTAACTTACAGCCAGTCAGTCAGAAGCACTGGTGACAGCTTGTGCCTGGAGTCTGAAGCAGAGAAAGGCGGTTTTGTAGAACCAAGCCCTTAACCTGTGGGATCTGCTCAGATTCTGGTCAGTGTCAGAATTAAACTGAATTGCAGGATACCCAGCCGGTGTCACAGCGTTGCTTTGTGTGGGAAAAGCCCCACACATTGGGTGGTGAATAAGTAGTCTGTGAGTGGACGGGAACACAGAGGTTTTTCTCTAGACAACATCAAACTGGGAAAAGAACTGAAACATTGAAAAAAGGGAGCCAATATTACCCTTAGTTGGCTCTTTTACAAAAGGTTTAATGTGAATTCTCCCCAAATTAACTAAAAGTGCAGTGCAAGACCAAACAGAATCCCACTTGTTTCCTTTTTAGAACTTGACAATTGATCATCTAGAAAAAAATGCTGAAAATGTAGCTAAATACATTTTTGTAAAAGAGCAATGAGGGAAAACGTGTTTACTAAATGTACTAAAGTTAAAACAATTAAGACAGTGTGGTATTGATTCAGAATAAGGCTGGCGATCAAAGGAATAGAATAGGGAGTCTGAAATTAGATGCGCATTAGTTGGGACCTTTTTCTTTTCAAGTAGTCCTATAAGTTTAAGCAAAACAAAAATAAATGCATCAAGGAAAGCAGTTTATATACACATGGTCATAGCAGCATTATTTACAATAGCCAAAAGATGGAAGCAACCCAAGTGTTTATTAACAGATAAGTGGTTAAATGCAACGGGATATACACATACAAGGGAATATTACTCAGCCTTCAAAGGAAGGAAATTCTGTCCCATGCTACAAAACAGATGAACGCTTAAGACATTATGCTAAGTGAAATAAGCCAGAGAAAGACAAACACTGGATGATTGCACTGACATGAGGTCCCTAGAATGATCAAATTCATACAGGTAGGAAGTAGAAAGGTGGTTGCCAGGGGCTGGGAGCAATGGGAATTGTTGCTCAATGGGTGTGGAGTTTCAGTTTGGGAAGATGAAGAAGTTCTAAAGATGACCAATAGTGATGACTGCACAACAATGTGAATATACTTAATGCCATTAAACTGTACACTTAAAAGTGGTTAAAATGGTAAACTTCATGGTATGTATATTTCACCATAATAAAAAGAATCCACAGGAAAAATAAAGATGCATCTGTGATTACTGAATAACCAGAATCAATAAACCCAATACAGTCAGGTCTGTCTTTCCAAGTATTTTCACATTGCTCTGCATACTGGCTTCATTTATCTTTACTACAAAATAAATTTCCCACGTGGTAGGAAGCCCAGATGTCAAAAAGCCCCTGAGTTACATAATCAGAGCCTCAAATTCTTTCTGGTTCCAAGACTAAAAATCCCAGAAAAGGACTGACTGATACAACTCAAATCAGGCACGCATCCCTAAACTTTTAAATATGGCTTAAAAGATGGAGTCACAATGAACCAGGATGACGGCTGTGTCATAGAACTGATGAAGACAATATGCTAATTTTCTTTTGGCCATCAAATTAGCAAAAAATAAAAAGGTAGCTAATGTTAGACTTTAATAAAAGTGTAGGAAAACCGATCTTCCATTCTAACCATATAGAATACTTTGAATCAGACCAATTCTTGCACCAAAAACCAAAGGATAAGATTGATAAAATGTATCTGAAAACAGCCTGAAGGTGTCACAGAGCAATCAAATTAGCCAATCCCTGGTGTAGGAATCTGAGGTAAGCAGGAAGTTCTGATCTCCTATAGTTTTTCCCACTATCATGAAATGATGGGACAAAAACTGGAGTTCAAAACTGCTAAGGAAAATTGAATTTGAGTATCTAAGATTCATGAAAAAGAGAAAATCAGAGAATTCAGAAGGTAATAAGTGGAATTAAAATATTTTAAGGTTCTTACATTTCCCACACTGTGGTAAAGTAGCTCTAATAAATTACGTATGAATATAGTCAATTTTAGGGTAATTTAATAAGGAATTATAAAAGAAGTTTATATAACAAGTTAAAAAGGCAAAATATACAATATAATCTAAAGAAGTAATAAAGAAGAAAAGAGAAAAAATGTAATCAATAAAAAGGACAAAATGGCATTATAATAGATTTAAACCCTAATTCCAGTAATTTTATTAAACATAAATAAACTAAATATTGTAATTCATGATAAAGAGTGTCAAAATGGAATTTAACATCAAGTTATATGCTGTTTAAAAACCATGCCTCAAATAAAAGACACAAAAAGGATGAAGATAAAAGATAAAAAAGACATACCATGATAAAGTTAAAACAATGAAAGCTAGGATAGCTATAGTAATATTAGCCAAAGACAAAAATGTTAGGGGAGGAATAATTATTTCAAAGAGAAGCTATAGTTTATAATGATAATCCAAAGCATGATAAAACAAACAAAATATACATGTGCACCTGGTAGCATGGACTCAAAATATATAAAGCAAAAACTTAACAGAAATAAGAAGAGAAACACAAATCCAAAATAAGATAAATTGTGATCTAGGACTAGGATGAGCAATTTGGAATGTCACTAGAACATGCTACCCAACAACTGCAAGATATATATTATTTTCAACTGCAAATAGAACATTCTCCAAAATTAACCATATTCTCAGCCATAGAGTGAATCTCAAAAAGTCTGAGAGGAATGATATCATATAATGTTTACTAACCATAGTAAAGCTAGATATGCACACCCTACATATACCCACAGGGTTGGACAAAAGTAGATTTATAGTTGTGAGTACACAAACAGTTTATTCTTGTATTATTGTTTATTAACTAGAGGCCTGGTGCATGAAATTTGTGCACTGGAGGGGGGTTCCCCAGCCCAACCTGCCCCCTCTCACATACTGGGAGCCCTCAGAGGATGTCCTACTGACGGCTTAGGCCCTCTCTCTGCTCCCCTTGGGGAGCAGGCCTAAGCTGCAGTCTGGCATCCCTTTGTGGTAGGCAACCGGGCTGATCTGGGAAAGGCACCAGCCCCATCACTCTGCTGCTGCAGCCACTGCCAGTCACAGTAGCCACCAAGGTTTTTTCATCAACATGGACTCCAGTCCCTTCACCATGAAAAAATGACAACTTTCTTTAGGCATTTTCAAGATGTGTCTTTCATAGGATATGACATTTCTTTCTTTCTTTCTTTTTTATCCTCACCTGAGGATATGTTTCCATTGATTTTTAGAGAATGTGGAAGAGAAGGGAAAAACAGAGAAAAATATCAAAGTGAGAGAAACACTTTGATTGGCTGCCTCCTGCATATGCCCTGACCTGGGTCCTGCAGGGAGGAGCCTGCAACCTAGGTACATGCCCTCGGTCAAAACTGAACCCAGACCCTGCGGTCAGCAGGCCAAGGCATTATCCACTGAGCCAAACCAGCAAGGGCAGGATATGACATTTCTTAGCTCTCCAGCAGCAGACCTTCATTTTTTTCTCCAGGAGTGTGGTGGAAAAACCCTAGATCACCTTTTTGGATTCTTATTACCCAAGTTACTAAGAATATTACCAGTGGCATACAAGGAGCTTAGCCAGTGAATGGTCAGAAAAGGAGTTTCCTCTGTTATTCACACCAATCGCTGGTTTGGCCCCTGCCCAGGCCTAAAGCCTCTGGCCCAAGTTTTAGGCCTGGGCAGGGGACCCCCAGCTCCCTCTGATTACTGTCTCAGTGCCTGCCCAGGCCTAAAGCCTTTGGCTGAAGCTTTAGGCTAGGGAGGGGCCCCCAGCTTTCTCTGATCACTTGATCAGGCCCTTCCTAGGCTGGTCAGGACCCACATGGGGCCTACCTCAGAGTGACCGATGATGTTCCTGGGACCCAGACCACTGGGTGCCTATGTATGCAAATTAACAACCATCTTTGTTGGATTAATTTGCATACTCATCCAATTGGCTGGTGGGCTTAACAAAGTGACACAAATTTGCATGTTTCTCTTTTATTAGTGTAGATTATTGTATTTTTCAAAAGAACAACTGTAAACCTACTTTTGCCTCTCTTCACATTTGCTAAGAGAGTAGAACTTAAATGTTCACACCAACAAACAAACAAGCAAAATAAACAAAGATAAATAGGTGAAGTGGTGGATGTGTTAATTAACTAGATTGGGGGAGTCCTTTTGCAGCATATACATATATCAAATCACCATGAAGTATACTTTGACTATCTTACAATTTTATTTGTCAATTATACCTGCATAAGCTGAAATTTTAAAAATATGTTAAATGACATTTAGTATCTAAATATATAAAAGCCTAAGCAACTATCTGACCATTTGACTGTCCAACTAGTAGCTATGATGCACAATGTCCACCAATGGGCAGACACTCTGGCTGGTAGCTATGATGTCCACTGACAGGGGTGGGGGAGGGGGCTCGGGGGCTGACGCTCAATGCAGGAGCTGCTGAGCTGCAGTGACTTGGCAGCTACGGTTCTCAGGTGACACACCCGGAACCAGAGAGGAGGGAGCCCGATTCCGGGGTGCGTCACCAGAGAACCACCCTCTCGCAATTCAGAACCCCTTGGGGGATGTCAGAGAGCTGGTTTCAGCCCGATCCCTGCAGGTCAGGTTGGGAGACCCTATCAGTGCATGAATCCGTACACTGGGCCTCTAGTAAAATATAAATGACAGTGAATATCTAAAAATAAACAATGAAATATATCATTGAAATAAACTACCTCTGCTACTAAGAGAATTAAATAAACAGAGGTTATGAATTAGAAGAGTTTGACACTACATGTAATCTATGGTGATAGAAGCAGGATCATGCTTAAACTGAGGGTAGTAAGAGTAAATAATGACTTGGTGGGGACTCAAGGGAAGCTTCTTGAATGGAAATATACTGCTTTGATCTGGTTATACATACAGGTTCACTTTTTTAAGTCAATACTTATAACACGCATGCACTTTTCTGTATGTATGTCATACTTCTGTTGAAAACTTTAATTTAAAGTGTATAGGGAAACATATTCTTTATTCACTGGTGAAGGGAGTATAACTTGATAGAACCTTTTTGAGGGCAATTTGGTAACAGTTACCAACTGAATAATTTCATTTCTAGGAGTCTATCATAAGGTCATATTTACCGGTAATAAAATAAAGAGAATATAAATAACTTTTTAAAGCACTTATGTGTTATGTACTGTTTTAGACAACTTAAATGTACTACTGTATTTATTTTGAATTAATAAATAAATAGAGTAATTACTAATAATGATGTTATCCCATTTTTATAGAGGTGTAAACATTATTTGTAAAAGTAAAAATTAAAAACATAAGTAATCCCCAATAAGGAAATAAATATCAGTTCATTCACACAATAAAAAATACATATCCTATATAATAAAGAGGGAATATGCAAATTGACAATCACTCTGGTCAATTTGCACCCACAGCTGAGGCTAAGTTCCCATAATGAGCCTTAAGGAGCAATCAGCAGGGACCTGAGGCTGCATGCCCACCCACCTCCTGCATGGGGCTTGACAGGGGACCTCAGGTCGTGCCTTCCACCCACAGGGCTTGACAGGAGACCTCAGGCTGCTCCCCCTGCCTTGGCACCAGGCCAGAGGAACTCAGGCTGCACTCTCTTCCCTGGCCCCAGGCCAGGGGACCTGAGGCTGTGTCCCCACCCAGCGGGACTTGACGGGGACCCTCAGGGTGTGCTTTCCGCCCTGGTACTGGGCCAGGGGACCTCAGGCCATGTCCCCTACCCCAGCACCAGGCCAGGGGACCTCAGGCCATGTCCCCCACCCCAGCACCAGGCCAGGGGACCTCAGGCTGTGCCCCCTGCCCCAGCACCAGGCTGGGGGATCACAGGCCACTCCCTCTGCCCAGCAGGGCTTGATGGGGACCTCAGGCTGTGCCCTCCTTCCCTGGCATCCAGGGGACCTGAGGCTGCACCCCCCACCTGGCAGGGCTTGACAGGGTGGGACCTGCCGAGTCTGGATCTAGCCCAATGAAGGGGGTCTGTCCAGGTTTGGGTCTCGAGGGATTTTGAGGTGCATGTGGGTGGTTGAAGACTTGACTCTGGGTTCCATGGTGTACCCCAGATTCTGACAGGAGAAAGATTTTCATGTAAGTTTTACTATTTTTTTTTAATCTCTGACACTTCTATTATAGAGAAAGGGCAAATAGCAATATTAAAATATTTCCTCTAATTAATCCCCTTTTAATGTGCATGAATTTTGTGCACTGGGTCATATATATATATATATATATATATATATATATATATATTCATAATTTAATAACAAAATAAAAAAAGTAATTACTTTAGAGCACATTTTTATAAAAAACTAAAGATACACACACACACACACACACACACACACACTTAGACATAAACCAGGAAGGACACAAACTGCTAAGTTTGGTTATCTCTGGAAGGTGGAACTGTGGGAAGAACTTGTGCTTTGAGTTTACACATTTCACTATTTATGCTTTACAGAATGTTTTACAATGAGCATGTATGTATTATATTCATGAGTAGGAAAGCCACTCCCTATCAAAAGCAATAATAATAATAACACATCTTAATTTGTCCATTCTTGAGCTCAGTCAAAACTCAAGGAAATATGGAATACATTCAGAAAAGAGTTTATCTTAAAATACATCTAATAAGGATTAAAAGGAAAATATTGAAACAATATCTTCACCTTTTTTCCAGGCAAATCTTAAAATCTATAAATACTCTTCCTCTTAATTCCAGCCAACTCCCCAAAAAAATGTGTATGGTAATGAATATTTTTATATCTTCTTTATAAGCAAACTATGTCTATATTTCTTACCTCTTTGTTTTGGTAATACTGAATGGAAACTTTAATTCACAAAGTCTAAAAGTAGGACTTTGCAAAACAACGCAAGTGTAAAAACCATTAGTGGCAGCAGCGCTTGCTAAATACTGACATCTGACTGTGTGATAGATCAAGTTT
>PVJC01052273.1:0-11200 GCA_004026665.1 Murina feae
TGGAAGGTGTCGGTGGGGGAAGGCGGGCACTGTTTCACTGGGAAAGCCTGGGCCGGGGAGAATGGGTGGGAGGTGTGGGAACCTGGCAGAAAGGGTTGGCCTGTCAAAGCCTCCACATTCCAAGACAACTGCCGCCCCCCACCTGTGGTCCCTTGGGAAGGGCAGTCCTCCTCCCTCAACCCAACTCAGAGGGTCAGGCAGGAGCCCAGAGGGGCCAGCCTCAAGCCCCAACCAATCCCAGAGGACATCAGTGCCCCTGCCTCTCGTTTTCTCTCTTTGCACCCCTTTCCTTTTCCCTAAGACATCTCACTAAGGGTGTGTGTGTGTTGGGGGGGGGGTGAGAGGGGTTCTGGCATAGGTTACGGGGAGCTGGCCATTCAGAGAATGCCTCCAGTTCACTGTCGTTTTCCTGTTGTGTACTTGTCCCTGAGAATAGAAAGATACATCAGGCCCTGCTTCTGAAACATTTATGTGTTTTGGGGATCATGAGGACAACAGAAGTGATATTTGTGAGTCTTAGAAAAACAACAACACACAAACATCTGAACAGAAAGCAGCCGCTGGGGCTGGAGGGAAACGATACGATAAATAAAAGGATTGCTACCCGGTGTGTCTGCCCGGTAGGAAATGCATGGCATGAATCAACCCCCAAGTCGGTTTGTAAATAAGTAAAAGTAAATAAACCCAGGAAGGTATATAAATCAAAGGATGTTTCTTGGTTGCTTCTGAGGGGGCAGAGAGGGGCTAGCTGGCCACAGAGCAGCTCCTCCATCCCCACCTCCTCACTCCGCATCCCAGTTGTCTCCTGGTCTGTTTCCTCCCTGGGCGGTGAGCCCTGGAGGCCAGGGGCTGTGCATGTCCTCTCTGGATCCCCAGCGCCTAGCACAGGGCCTGGCACAGTAGATAGATGGATCATATACTTTATCATCCACACTGGGGCACTTCAAGAGTGAAAGAAGGCTATTAATAATGATGTCAGGACAACAGCTGTAATCTAGGACTAATGAAGGAATGAATGTGTCTTAAGAAGATCGAATCTGTTGGCACTGAGGCTCCCATGACTTCCGGCATCTGTCCAGGAGAAAATTCACCTGTGTACACACTGCAGTTTAAAGTCCATCTTTGGCCCTGAACAATGGGGCTCCATGGGTTGGGCGTCATCCTGTGCACCAAAAAGTTGCCTGTGGTCAGGGCACATACCTGGGTTGCAGGTACGGTGCCCTGGGCAGGGGGGGGGGGGGGGGGGGGGGGGGGGGGGGGGGGGGGGGGGGGGGGGGGGGAGAGTGTGGGAGGCAGCTGATAAATAGGTTTCTCTCTCTCTTAAAAAATAAAAAAATAAATCGATAAAGTCCGTCTTTGTTCTCTTGCAAACAACGTCTCCCATGACAGAGGGAACGCGAGGCTGAGATGGGAGGCCCGTGGGAGCTGCTCAGCGCACCCCCCACCACGTGCATTCAATTGTTCTTTATTGCATTTGATCCTCACACCTGCCTTGCAAAATACTCTTGTTTCTTTTTGCAAGTGAGTCAACGGAGGCTCAGAGAAGGGAAACGATGTGCCCACCGGCACACAGCCACACAGCTACCAACATCAGGGCTGCGTGCCAGGCCCAAGGCTGCTGGACACCGAAATGTGAGGTTTTGATCGTCCCCAACACCGCGTGGTGTGCCTTCCCTCCTGGAGAGAACTTAGACCAGAGGCCTGGGGTGTCCCACTTAAAACAGCAGGCCCGCTGGCCCCTGCTCTGCGCCTCGGTGTCCCAGTAACCTCATGTCCTTGGGGCTGGCACCAGGGCATTGTCCAAATGGGAACAGAGTTTGCCTCCGGAAGCCAATCCCTCATCCGACTGCAGGGAGGCCTCCCCGATGGTGCAGTGGCCAGGCAGGAAGGCGAGAAGTGGGCTCCTCATGGATGCCAAGTCCTTCAGCCTCCCTACAGGTAAGGCTCTGAGACCTGAGGGTTTTGCCTGGGCCCTCACGGGTAGTGGGTTAAGGAAGAGAAGGCAAATCCAGATTCCTAATCAAATGCTCCGCTCTGCCTCCTGTCCTCCCTGCTCCCGCCCCCACCCCCAGGAGGGCCATGGAACCTCCTTAATACCCAGCCATTTCTCCAGAAAGGCCATCTGTGGCCAGTTCCTGCCCATCTGGAGAGCAGGCCCAGCCGTCTGTGGTCTCCAGCCCAGGGTGGACCATGCTGCCCCAAGCACCTGGCAGGGCCTGGCCAGGCTAAAGGGGGAGAGGAAGGCAATGCCAGGGCGCTCATTCCCTCGCAAGAGTCCCAGGAGCCTGGACTGAAAGGGCTCCTGCTGTCGCCCTGGGCGGGTGGGGGAGTGAGAGGAGGTGGGCAGGAGCTCAGCCAGGGCCTGCTGGGCCCTCTCCCAGCTCACCCTCCACCTGCCTGCCCTCTGCCTGCAGCTCTCTTCAAACAGGCCTTGCCCCTTGCTGCCAGCTCGCATGGCTATCTGGCACCCTCTAGTGGTTGCCTCTCTGGCCCAGGTGCCCCTCTGGGTACATCACACACAACTCCAGGAGGCAGGCCTGTAGACAGTCCCCTGAACCTACCGCTTCTCTTCCCACCAGGACACTGGATAATGACACAGGGACAACAGACATAGAAAGGACTGCCCCAGGCAGGTTGGGCACCTGGTCACCCTACCCGGCTAGAAGCACCTCTCCCCACAGTGACTCCCAGAGACACCTGTGGGAGACGCCCCATTAAGTAAATGGGAGAACATTGAGAAGTCCTTAGCACGAGGCCGGGGAGAGCAGGTGGTGGATGAGCATCTATTAGCTACACTGGGCAGCAGCCACCCTGCTGCGGGGCCCCTGCCAGCCCGGGGCCAGGTGACGCTGCTTGGAAGCAAGGGTTCCAAGTTCCGGAGTTGGCACCTCACAGAAGGGCCAGCGTGGGGCTCCCGTGTGGTGGCTGGTGGAGGAGGGAACCCACGGCATCCCTCCTCTTGCCGTTTTGGGTCTCGCTGGGGAGTCCAGAGGAAACCTGCCTCTCCCTCAGGAGAAGGGGTCCTGACAAGGCGTCTCTCCTCACTGGCTTTGCAGATGGGCCCGCCCCTCTCACCTGTCCCCCTTGACCAGCTTTAGAGAGGACCTCTGCTCTGCTGGACAGGTAAGTGTGAGGGCGGGCACCTGTCCTGGCCTCCGTGCCCTTCCATTTCCTCATCGCTGCCTCCTGGCTTCGGGGGACAAGGCCTCAGGATGGTGTGATAGCTGCTGACTCCCCGGGGCTCTCTGACCCCTGCTGAGGGTAGGTGGCAGGCACCTGTGACCCCAGCGCCAGGCCCAGGTGGGACCCAGCATGGGGGCTGGGTCTTTCCCTCCGGCAGCAGGTAGGGAGGGAGCAGGTACAGAGATAAGCTTATGGTAAGACCCAGGTCAGAGCTAGGTCAGGGGGACCACACAGGCTCTGGATGCAGAAGAGGGAACCAGGGAAACAACAGGCTCAGTGGGGGGCTCCCAGGGAGGAATGGGGGGGGACTGTGTGTGTGTGTGTGTAGGGGTGATTCAGGGAGGCATAGAAGTGACCTTGGCAAAGTGGGGGAGATTTGGGTGCTGGGTTTTCCTTGCCGTGGGGATGGGGCAGGTCCAATACCTTGGGAAAGGAAAGAGATTTGAGTTGGTTTTTGTGTTCCTCAAACCAGTTTGCCCACATCCTTGGCATCTGTGTCCTGGGCATGACCTGTTGGAGTCAGACATGTCTGGGCCTGAGGGGCCACAGTGCCTACGTGAGGCCAGCGGTCTCTCTGGCGGCCGTGGGGGCACTGGGAGTGGAGGGAGGCTTGGACTCTGCCTACTACACTGCACTTAGAAGGCCCCTCCCTCCACTTAAAAGGTGAAGGAATGTCCTCCTGCTCCTCACTCGGCCCCCTGACCCCACCCCCACCCGCAAGGAGTCCCGGTCCACGGGGCTGGCTATGGGCTCAGCCCCACGCTGGCTCCAGTCCGGGAATCTCTTCTCTGATCCGCCTTTTCTCTCCTCAGGGCTCTCGCTCTAGCATAAGGCTTTCTTCTGCTCACACATAGTTTTGTATGACCAGCAGCGCGCGCGCGCGCACACACACACACACACACACACACACAGGCATTGAGTCTGGAGAGAAATTAAAAAAAGGACAAAACAAAACACCTGCGTTTGAGGTCAGGCTCTGCCATTTATCAGCTATGTGGCCTTGGGCAGGTCAAACTCTTTGAGCCTCAGTTATCTCATCTGTAAACTGGGGTAATAACACTTAATGGTCCTTATCTCATGGGATTGTCATGAGGCTCAAGTGAGATGATGCATGTGCAAACACTGCAAAGGCTTTACCCGTGGAAGGGATTATTTCGGCTCTCACATTACCCAGGACCCAAACAGAACCCTCACCCCAAGTGGCACGCGGGAGCGAGTGCTGTCGTGTGCCTGAAACTGCTTCTTTACTCATTCGGTAACTATCTATGGTGCCCACTGTGTGCCAGGCACTGTTCTAGGCACACAGGCTGGATGAATGATTAAAATGATTAAGATCTCCACTGTCTTAGAGCTCACATTTTAGGGGAGGAACTCCCTGCACCCCAATCTACCCAGCACACACTCTGACCTCTCCCCTGCACCCACAAACCTAGCCTGAGAGGCCAGGCAACATTAGGCCACTAGGAATTCTCTTCGTAAGTACCTCACAGTCACCTGATGGCTGGGCAGAAACCCTCAGTGGGAAAAACAAGTCCATTCTGATACAAGCTAGAACACTCAGAGCCTTGTGGCAAAAAGAGAACAGCCATTAAGTCTAATTGCCCATTTTCCAGATGAGGAAATTGGGGTCCAGAAAAGTTAACTGCCTTGCCCTAGGTTATGCAACTGGTCAGTAACCCAATTACTCATTCAGTCAACAAACATATACTGAGCTCCTACTCTGTGCCGCCCAATGTTCTGGACACTAGGGACCAGGCTCTGCCTTGGTGGGGCCTTCATTCTGTTAGGAGGCGACTGAAAGAAATAGGTAAGCACCCTGGCTGGGATGGCTCAGTGGGTAGAGTGTCAGCCTGCTGACCAAAGGGCCCCGGCTTGGATTCCAGTCAAGGGCATGTACCTTGGTTGCAGATTCCTCCCTGGCCTGGCCCCTGGTCAGGTCTCATGCAGGAGGCAACCAATCGTGTTTCTCTCACATCGATGTTCCTCTTTTTTCTTACCCCTTCCACTCTCCCTGAAAACCAATGGAAAAATATCCTCAGGTAAGGATTAACAACAACAACGAACGCAAGAGGAAAGCAAGTAAGCTAATTTCAGGTAGTGCAGAGTGCTGGGCAGAAACCTAGACAGGAAAGGGGGGAGGGGGGTGCCTGAGGGTCAAGAGGAGGCCTCATGAAGCGGGGGCATTTCAGCTGAGCAGCCAAGTAGAGGACTGGAAGGACTGCAAAGACCCCCGCCCTGTGCTCACAAGGCAGAGCGCTGCCCCTCCATGCCTGCCCCGCGGGCTAAGGAAGCCTCAGAAGAGAAGGGGCCGCGAGACCCTGGGGGAGAGCACGGCTTTCTGAGCCTAGAGCTGGGCGCCCGTGGAGTGGGGAGCAAGGAGGCCTTCCTTGTTGCACAGAGCCGGGGTATCTGGGGCTGCTTTTTTAAACATATAGACTATTTTTTTAGAGCAGCGATCGCCAACCTTTTGGACCTCATGGGCCACCGGTTGGCACCCACTGTTTTGGAGCAGTTTTAGGTTCACAGCAAAATTGAGCAGGAAGTGCAGAAAGTCCCCACATCCCCCAGGGTCCCCCACATACACCCTGTTCCACTCATGTACAGCCCCCCGCCCCCATCGACATCCCTCCCCAGAGCAGTTCATTTGTTTTAGTCCACAAACCTACACAGTGACACGTCATGATCACTCAGAGTCCATAGTTTTCATTAGGGTTCACTCTTGGTGCTGTGCGTTCTGTGGGTTTGGACAAGTGTATAATGAATGACCTGTACCCGCCTTTGTAGTATCAGACAGAGCAGCTTCACTGCCTGGAAGTGTCCCGTGCACACCTCTTCCTTCATCCCTCTCTCCTAACCCCTGATCTTTTTACTGTCCTCATAGGTTTGCCTTTTCTGGAACATCATATAGAGTCATACAGGATGTCGCCTTTTTAGATGGGCTGCTTTTGCTCAGTACTTTGCCGTTAAGTTTCCTCCATGTCTTTTCATGGCTTGATAGCTCATTTCTCCCCCTGCCCATTGATTTGAGAGAGAGAACGAAAGAGAGAAAAACATGGATGTGAGAGAAACAGCCATCCATTGCCTCCCATACACACCCCAACCAGGGATCAAACCCACAACCTTTTGGTGTTCGGAATGACGCTCCAACCAACTGACCCATCAGCCCAGGGCGATAGCTTAATTCTTTTTAAGCACTGAATACAATCCCATTGTCTGGATATGGCGGCCGCTTTTGTTTAGTGCTTGTTTTTATATTTGGACTTTCATCTAGCTTTTCGTTCAGCAATTTCAGCCTACAAATGCTTTTCATTCCCCAGTGATGGGGTGGAGCAGGGATGTGGCAGGTGCTTGCAATGGGCCTAGCTGGGAAAGATGTGGCCTCCCTGGGCCTCAAAGATGCACTACCCCCAGTGCCCAACAGGTGGCCACACCTCCCTGTTCTGGCCAACTTGTAGCTGCAATGACTGTGTAGGACCTGGAATTCTTGGGAGATTCTGGAAGGGTCCAAGGTGGAAACCGTGGCTCTTCCCCATGGACCACCACTCTCCCGCTCTCCGTAGGCAGCATGGAGAGCTGAGCTACATGGTTTGGGAGAAGGGAGAGAACTTGGAGCTTTTTGCCATTTCTGTTCAAGGATAGAAGTTCTAGTGCCTGGCCCTACACTGTACTATCTTCTAGAAACTTCCAGGAAGTCTGGCCCTCAGGATGGGATCTGATCCTAAGCAGGTACTTCCAGATGCGAATAGCCCCGTTTACATGCGGATGGCTTCCCCGGGGTAAGGGGAGAGAGTGCTGGTGCTTTGCTCTTGGAACTAGCAGCCTAGAGGGGAAAATATTTCTGCAGAAGGAGGCAGGGACAGTGAATGGATACACAAAATGTGGTACATTCATGCAGTGGAATATTATTCAGCCTTAAAAAGGAATGGAATTCTGATACTTGCCACAAAATGGATGAACCTTGCAAACCTTTTGCCAAGTGAAATAAGCCAGTCACAAAGGGACAAGTATTGTATGACTCTACATCTATGAGGTTCCTGGAATAGTTGAATTTATAAGACAAACGTAGAATGGTGATTGCCAGGGGCCAGGGAAGGGGGTTGGAGAGTTAGTATTTAATGGGGAAAGAGCTTCAGCTTGAGAAGATGAAAAAGTTCTGGAAATGGATGGTGGCAATAGTTGTACAACATGTGAAATTGTACTTAATGCCACTGAACTCTACACTTAAAAATGGTTAAAATTGTAAATTTTGTGTTATATATATTTTACTATCATAAAAACTTTTTTAAAAATCGATTGATCCAGGACCATAAAGTCCACAGAGCCCATTTTGTTTCTTCCTGGCTGTCCACACAACCTCCCTCTACAACAACCTGATGTGAGGAGATTTCCACCCAACACTTCAAGGATGGAGTTTTCACTACTGTGAAAGAAAATGGAAGCTCAAGTGGTAAGACCCATATAAGTACTTAATAGCTAAGCCCCAGCCTCCTCATCCATAACCTGGGGGAAATAATACTCGCCCCATCCTAGTCACAGGTTACAGAGCCATCACAGGATCAGGAGGTGGCATGTGAAAGTACGTTGTAAGCTCGAAAGCACTCTACACAGATAAGGAATCGTTAGCACTATCATCCTTATTGCCTCCTAGGTCATTGGCTCCGTTTGGGGGCAGCTCTAATTGTTGGAAAGTTCAGGCAGAATGAGCAAAGGTTGCCATTGGAATCACCTCACCTCTAAGTATGTCTTGAAATGTTTCTCTCCTTTTAGCAACTTTCTACTCCATCCCAACCCTTTGTTACCATGAGAGGTGCTAACCTCCTGCCTACATCATATCCCTTGAGAGCTGTGTTAGGGAAAACCCATTTCTCCTGTGTGTCTCCTTTACCCTCACATGCCTATCACACTCACAACCAGATTCCCCACCTCCCATCTCCCTACCAACCAATTCTGCGACGCCAGCTGGGCATCCTATAAGTCAACTCAATTCTGACACTGTCTACCTGCAGGTGGAGTCAGATTCCACAGGTTAAGGCTCAGTCCCGCAAGACTGTCCCTCTCCTCCACTTTGGATGTCAATTGCAAGTTTGGCTTATCACCTGTGCTGTGGACCAGTTGGCTATAAATCAGAAGTTCCCCTGACCCCCTCCTTGGGTTTGATTAATTTGTGAGAGCAGCTCACAGAACTCAGGAAAACAATTTACTTGCTGTTCTTTTTGTTTGTTTTGTTTTGTTTTGTTTTGTTTTTTAGAGAGGGAGAGGGAGAGAGAAGGGGGGGGGGGAGAGAGAGAGAGAGAGAGAGAGAGAGAGAGAGAGAGAGAGAGAGAGAAACATCAATGATGAGAGAGAATCATTGACTGGCTGCCTCCTGCATACCTCCTACTGGGGATTGAGCCCACAACCCAGGCATGTGCCCTGACTGAGAATCAAACCATGACCTCCTGGTTCATAGGTTAACACTCAACCACTGAGTCATGCTGGCCAGGTCAATTTACTTACTGTTTACCAGTTTATCATAAAAGAACATAACTCAGGAACAGCCAGATGAACGAGATGAGTAGGACAAGGTATGTGGGAAAGTGTGAGGAGTGTCCATGTCCTCTCCAAACACCTCCCCTAACCTGGAAGCTCTTGGAACTCCGTACTTTGGGGATTGTATGCAGGCCTAATCTCCTAGGTATGATGGATCATTAATCTCATCCCCAGCCTGGTTCCTCTCCAGAGGATGGGAGGTGGTTCTGAAAGTTCCCACCAGAATTACCTCATCAGAACAAAAGACACTGCTGTCACCCAGGAAATCCCAGGGATTTAGGAACTCTGTGTCAGGAACGGGGTCAAAGACCAAATATTAGAACAAAAGATGCTCCCTGTGCTCTTGTTACTTAAAAAATTGCAAGGGTTATATTTTAGCAGTTCTGTGCCAGGAACCAGGGGCAGAGACCAATGTGATTCTTTTTTCTATTACCTCACGGGAACTAAAGTGCCACCTCCTCCAGAAAGCCTTTCCGATACTTACTCCCTCTCTTCTCACCTTGCCAGACAGGGTTCCATTGCTGTGTGATGCAATGGGTACATAGGTGAAATTAGAAAAGACCTAGATTTGAATTCGCCATCATTTACAATGCAAACACTTAACCTCTTTGAGTCTCAACATCTCCCTGTAAATTAATGGCAATGAATTATTTAACAGGCTGATGATGAAGATTAAATGAAATAACCAACAGTGCTAAGCCATGAAAGATGCCTCATAAATGGTAGATGTCTTCCTTTGAGCTCTCACAAACCTTTATCTGAGCTTCAGCCTTGCATCATAGCTGTTTTTCTGTTCATTCATTCATCCAACAAATATTTAATTGAATATGAAGGCAATAAGTGTTATGAAAAAGCTAAGCACGATAAGGGAGGAAGCTAATGTGTGTTGCGTTGCTAGTTTGTTTAGGATGGTTAGGAAAGATCTCACTGATAAGGCATCACTTAGGTAGAGAACTGAGGGAGTGAGCCTTATCAGTGAGATCTTACCAGGTCTAGAGCAAAGTCCCTGATGCAGGAGCATGCTCATGTGTTTTAGGAACAGCAAGAAAGCCAAGATGGCCAGATTAGAGTGAGCAAGAAAGGGAGGGAGACAGAGCAGAGACACGGGATGGACTCCACCACATGAGGCCCTTGCAGACTGTCATAAGGGCTCTCTTTCATTTCTTGGTGAGGTGGGAAGCCAGTGGGGAGTGTTGAGCAGAAGAGTGAAATTGACATAGATTTACAAAGGATTCCTTTGGCTGCTGTGTCCTCTCATTGATGGTAGGGTAGCAAGGGTAGAAATACAGAGGTTGAATCGCAGGATACTGCAGTAATCTAGGCAAGAGATGATAGTGGCTTAGACCAGAAAGACAAATGGAGGTAGAAAGAATAGTCAGATTTTGAATATATGATTTGAAGGAAGAGTCGAGAGCACATGCCAGGGAGTCAGAAAAGGCACTAATACCCAGATTTGTGCCTGGGGGACTGTGAAGATGGTTTCCATCTCTGAGCTAACCAAAGTTATGGGAAAAGCATGCTTTGGCGAAGGATATTTTTGCTGGATATACAATTGTAGGTTGAAAGTTTTGACTTTTAGTACTTTAGAGATGTTGATCTACTGGTTTGGGCCTTTATTATTTTTCTTGCTTTTTTTCCAGCTTTATTAAGGTAGAATGGACAAATTGTTGATATCTAAAGTGTACAGTATAGCCTGGCTGGTGTGGCTCAGTGGTTGAGTGTCGATCCAAGAACCAGGAGGTCACAGTTCAATTCCTGGTCAGGGCATGCGCCCAGGTTGCGGGCTCGATTCCCAGTGGGGGTCATGCAGGAGGCAGCCAACCAATGATTTTTTCTCAACCAATGATACTTCTATCTCTCTCTCTCCCTCTCCCTTCCTCTCTGAAATCAATAAAAATATATTTTAAAAAATCTAAACTAATAAAAGCGAAATAGTAAAATTAACCGTTTCTCCGAGACAGGGTAAGCCACGCCCACCAGCCAATCAGAGTGGCTGTATGCAAATTAGCCCAGGCAAGATGGCGGCCGGGAGCCTCGGAGAGAGCGCCGGGTGAATCATGGAAACCAGCGGGCAGCAGAGTGGGCTGGGCAGGTGGTGGCCGATGCCTTGCAGGGTCCAGGCGGAAAGGCCCCGCACCCCAGCGCTGTGAGCTCCGCTTCAGCTCAGAGCCACTGGGGAAGGAGGCGCGGAGGACTTGGCCTGTGGGGCGGAAAGGCCCCGCACTCCAGCGGCTCTGAGCTCCATTTCGGCTCAGAGCCGCTGAGCTCAGAGCTGCTGGGGAAGGAGGCGTGGAGGACTTGGCCTGCGGGGCGGAAAGGCCCGGCACCCCAGCGGCTCTGAGCTCCATTTCGGCTCAGAGCCGCTTCGGCTCAGAGCCGCTTCGGCTCAGAGCCGCTTCGGCTCAGAGCCGCTTCGGCTCAGAGCCGCTGGGGAAGGAGGCGCGGAGGACTTGGCCTGCGGGGCGGAAAGGCCCCACACCCCAGCGGC
>PVJC01052274.1:0-11207 GCA_004026665.1 Murina feae
AAACCAGCCAGGGCTGCTTTGCATTTTTCAGTCCAGAGGCAGCTGGTGGACAGGCGGCAAGGGAGCGGGAAGGGGCCGGGTAAAGGTTCTCCCCCAGTTCCTACCTCTCAGAGAATCAAGCCTTAACTTGTTTATCTGGTTCTTCGCAAAGATCACCACGAGGTCCAGGTGCTGCGGCTCTGGGGAAGGGAGGGCAGGGTGAGGCTCCAGGCGCAGGAGGAAACTGAGTCAGAGGACCAGGAAGATTGAAGGAAGGGAATTTATTCTGCGCTCTCCCCCCAAAGTCCAGAGGCCCCGGGGAGGGGGAGTAGGTGGTGGTTTTTACGCAGCTGTTCAGTGAGGACGGGGGAGCATGAGTAGTGGGCGCGCCCGCCCGGGGGTCTTCAGGTTCCCTGGGAGGAATCCGTGCCCTCTGCCTGGTGGTAGCTGACCTTGCTGGGGCAATTCCCGGGAGGGACCTTATCTGTGCCACCATCCGCCTCGTGGGGGCATGCATCAACCTTGGACCCCCCTCCAGCCTAACATTCCGGCCTTTTGGCGATAGGGGGCGCAGTTTTCATTCTGAACTGGGTCCCTCCGAGAGCCCAGCGACCTCCCCATCTTCCCTGCAGGATAGGCCCGCCCGCCCCGTCTAGGGGGCGTGGTCCCCAGGCCTCTCGCACCCCAGCCCCTGGCTGGGCCCCCACCGTCCCTTCCTCCAGGTGCGGGGCGCCCTGCCTTCCCCAGCGCGCACCCACTTCCCCCGCGAACACGTTGGCGGCGTAGTCCCTGAAGAAAGGCCCCTCCATGCCCAGCAGCAGGGCCTGCGCGCGCGCCCGCAGGTGCTCGCGGCCGAAGCGGCTGGGGATGAGGCTGCGGCGCAGCTGGCGCAGGGTCTCCCGCACCGAGAGGTCGCACTGCAGGCAGCCCCAGCCCCCGCTCAGGCCCCCGAGCAGCAGGAGGGCCAAGGCCAGAGGCATGGCAGGGCCTGTGTGACGTCACAGAGAGGCCCCCCCCTGCTTCCCAGCCGGCCCCGCCTCCTGGGTGAGGGCGGGGTCCGGGAGGCCCTGGGAGAGACCCTCCCGCAGGCAGGTGTTTGCTGAGCACCTACTCTGTGCCAGGTTCTGTGCCAGGCCGCGCAATGGGTGGACGAGGCAAACAGTCTCTGCTCGCTTCGTTTACACACATTTGTTCCAAGAAATGTCAGTGGAGCACCTACTATGTGCCGGGCGCTGCAGAGAGCCCAGGTGTCCATGGACTAATGAGGGGTCCAAGTGCCGTATGGCTATGCAGTGGGATAGTATTCAGTCTTTAAAGGAAGGGCATTCTGCCCTGGCCGGTTTGGCTCAGTGGATAGAGCGTCAGCCTGTGGACTGAAGGATCCCAAGGATCCCGGGTTTGATTCCCATCAAGGGCACATGCCTGGGTTTCCGGCTCCATCTCCAGTAGGGGCCGTTCAGGAGGCAGCCGATCAATGATTCTCTCTCATCATTGATGTTTCTCCCTCTCCCTTCCTCTCTGAAATCAATAAAAAAAATTTTTTTTAAGAAGGAGGATATCCTGACATATGCTACAAAATGGATGGACCTTGAGGACATTGTGCTAAGTGAAAGAAGCCAGCCAAGAAAAGACAACTCTACATGATTCCGCTCACATGAGGTATTTAGATTCCCTCAAACAGTCAAATTTACATTCAAGATATTTAAAAATTGCTTTGATCTATTGAGCCATACTCAGATTTCCCCAAATATCTCCTAACTTTCTTGCTTCAATATCACCACCTCCAAGGGAGGGCCCGGAGAGCAGCCACAGACAATATGGATATGAATGGGTGTGAGTGGCTGTGTGCTGATAAAACTACTTAAGGACGCTGAATTCTGAGTCTCATATAATTTTTTAAAATATATTTTTATTGATTTCAACGAGGAAGGGGAGAAGGAGAGAGAGATACAAACATCAATGATGAGAGAATCATTGATCAGCTGCCTCCTGCACAACCCCTACTGGGGATCAAGCCCACAACTCTGGCACCTGCCCTGACTGGGAATGGAACCCAGGACCTTTCAGTCCACAGGCCGATGCTCTAGCCACTGAACCAAACCGGCTAGTAAATCTCATACAATTTTAACATGTCATAAAATATTCTTTTTTTAAACCCTCATCTGAGGACACATTCATTGATTTTTAGAGAGAAGGGAAGAGAGAGAGAGAGAGAGAGAGAGAGAGAGAGAGAGAGAGAGAGAGAGGCAGAGAAATATTGATGTGATATGAGAGAGAAACATCAATCAGTTGCTTCCCACATGTGTCAGGGTCAGGAATCAAACTTGAAACCTGGGCAGATGTTCTGACCAGGAATCGAACCCATGACCCTTTGGTGTACAGGACGATGCTTCAACCAACTGAGCTATGCCAGCCAGGGTACAAAATATTATTCTTTAGACTTTTCTCAGCCCTTTAGAAACATAAAAGCCATTCCTAGCTTGAGGGCCATAGTTTGCCATGAACTCTAACTCATACAATTTATAATTCTTACTGTTTTGGTCTTTCATATCATCCAACGAACCCCTTGAGGCCAGGAACTTTGAGTATCTTGTTCACCATTATGTCCTCAACCCCTAGGAAGGAACCTGGCATGCGATGGGTGTCCAATAAATACTTGGTGAATGAGAAGGGGCAGTTTTCCTCTCTGAGCCTGTTTCCTGCTTCGTAAAATGGGGATAATAATATACTGTCCTTATTCTCTGGTGAACTGGTGTAAACCCATGTTCGCGCTGTCCAGTATGTAAGCCACTGGTCACACTGAGCACTTAAAATGGGGTGTGAGAGTCCTAACCAGTGTGGCTCAGTGGATAGAGCGTCGGCCTGCGGACTGAAGGGTCCCAGGTTCGATTCCGGACAAGGGCATGTACCTTGGTTGCAGGCACATCCCCAGTAGGTGGTGTGCAGGAGGCAGCTGATCAATGGATGTTTTTCTCTCATCGATGTTTCTAACTCTATCCCTCTCCCTTCGTCTCTGTAAAAAATCAATAAAATAAAATAAAAAGTTAAAATGCTGTGTGAGAAATGGGATTTTAAAAATTATGTAATTCATTTAAACTTGGATTTTAAAAAAGAGTAAATCTTGATTCAGTTATTGGGAAACATTTAAACACATTTGGAACAACTTGATCATGTGACTCCACTTCAACTGTAAATGTTATAAAATCTAAACTGATTTTTAATTTTAATAAAATTTTAATAAAAATTTAGTCCAGCCCTGACTGGTTTGGCTCAGTGGATAGAGCGCCGGCCTGCGGACTGAAGGGTCCCAGGTTTGATTCCGGTCAAGGGCATGTACCTTGGTTGCGGGCACATCCCCAGTGGGGGATGTGCAGGAGGCAGCTGATCGATGTTTCTCTCTCATCGATGTTTCTAACTCTCTATCCCTCTCCCTTCCTTTCTGTAAAAAAATCAATAAAATATATTTTTTTAAAAATTTAGTCCAAATTGGCATGTGCTGTCCTGAGAATTTTTGAAGGCTTAGTACAAAAAAGTAATATAGTTCAGTCATTTTTATATTGGTTGTATGTGAAATGATAATATTTTGGATATATCGAGTCAATAAAATATATTATTACTAGAGGCTTAATGCACGAAATTCATGCAAGAGTAGGTCTTCCTTCCCCTGGCTGCCAGCACCAACTCCCCTCACAGCTCCAACTTCGTCTGGAAAGTTGTCCAGAAGGCCGTCTGGTCTAATCAGCATATTACACTTTTATTATTATAGACTAGAGACCCAATGCATGAAATTCGTGCAAAGGTCTTGACCCCAGCCCCTACCCACCTCTGAGGCCAGGGGGGCGCTGCTGCCTCTGCCTCTGCCCCCACCTGCTGCAGCTTTTGTTGGGAAGGAAGGACGTCCTGAAGGACTTCATGTCTAATTAGCATATTACCCTTTTACTATTATGAATAATTAGTGTCACCTCTTTCTTTTTACTTTAAAAAAATATATATATTTCATTGATTTTTTTACAGAGAGGAAGGGAGAGGGATAGAGAGTTAGAAACGTCAATGAGAGAGAAACATCGATCAGCTGCCTCCTGCACACCCCCCAACTGGGGATGTGCCCGCAACCAAGGTACATGCCCTTGACCGGAATCGAACCCGGGATCCTTGAGTCCACAGACCGACACTCTATCCACTGAGCCAAACCGGTTAGGGCTCTTTTTACTTTTAAAAGTGCACTGATTTTAGAGAAAGAGGAAAGGAGAGAGAAACATAGGTTCTGTTGTTGCATTCACGTACGCATTCATTAGTTTATTCCTGTAGGTGCCCTATTGGGGGAACAAAACCCTTATCCCTTGGTGTATAGGGAAAGTGCGCTAACCAATGCTCTACCCGGCCCCAGGCGCCTTTTACCTGTTCAATGTGGCTAGCAGGAAGTTGGAAATTACACTGGGGGCTCGCATGTATATTTCAGTTGGACATCGCTGGGCTAGCACACAGATGGTGCCCAATAAATGTCATTTGAATTTAGATGTGAATTAGCTGGCAGGTAATGGTTGTGGGAACGTGGGGGGGAGGGGCAAGAATCAGTCCAGTTGTCGCGGGGTGATTAGGCCACAAGGGGGCGCGCGCACCCAAGTGAAATTCCCTCCGCTCTCCCACTTTGGCTTCCTGCTGCCCTCGCCTACCTTTCCCACAATTAGCCATTTGTAACCGCAGCTCACGCGGCGCCCTAAGAAGGATTTGTCGGGTGGGAGGGAAGATAAAGGTGGGGAAACCAAGGCTGCAAATTCCTCAAATTCCAAGCTCCTGAAGATGGATGGGGGTTGGGGGTGGTGGTGTCCATGGCAACCTGGTGCCCCTCACTGGGGAGGAGGCCGTGCCCTTGGTGTCCAGGGCAGAGGTTCTGCCGCCGAGGAAAGCAACAGTCTAGGAATGGACCTGATGAAGGGATGAAGAAGGAATGGAATTTCCTCAGCCATGAAAGAGAATGAGGTCTTGTCATCTGCAGCAACATGAGTGGACCTGGAGGGTACTATGCTAAGTGAAATAAGTCAGACAGAGAAAGACAAATACCACGTGATTTCATTTATATGTGGAATCTAAGAACAAACAAACAGCCCTAGCCAGTGTGGCTCAGTGGATAGAACGTCAGCCTGCAGACTCAAGGGTCCCAGGTTCGATTCCGGTCAAGGGCATGTACCTTGGTTGCAGGCACATCCCCAGTGGGGGGTGTGCAGGAGGCAGCTGATCGATGCTTCTCTTTCATCAATGTTTCTAACTCTCTATCCCTCTCCCTTCCTCTCTGTAAAAAAATCAATAAAATACATTTTTTAAAAAAGGAATGGATCTGAGTGAAAAATTAAGAAACAGGGCATGAGACCTACATGCTAATACCGTTGACATAAATTTAAAATTCTCAGATCCCAAACAAAACTATGCAATGTGAAGGAATACCTACGACCAAAATGATCTATAATACACAGGAGATGGGGAAGGAAAAGTGAGTGACTGCGGAGAGCAAAATGGAGTAAAAAAATAATACTAACACTGCCTTTGGTGTGAACCAGATGGCGAAGGGTACCTTTGGGGTCAGACTGCCTGACTTTGAATTTAATTAATTATTCATTAACCTCTGTTACTTAATTATTGGGCGATTTCAGGCAAGTTAGGTAACTTCTCTGTGCCTTAGCTGCTTCATCCATAAAATGGGATAACAAGAGTCTCGGTATTAGAGTTGCCCCAACGATTAAATAATGTAAATTGTGTAAAGAATTAGAATAGTACATGGGCCCTGACCGGTTTGGCTCAGTGGATAGAGTGTTGGTCTGTGGACTCAAGGGTCCCAGGTTCAATCCTGGTCAAGGGCATGTACCTTGGTTGCGGGCACATCCCCAGTGGGGAGTGTGCAGGAGGCAGCTGATTGATGTTTCTCTCTCACCGATGTTTCTAACTCTCTATCCCTCTCCCTTCCTCTCTGTAAAAAATCAATAAAATATATTTTAAAAAAATAGTCCATGGCAAGAGCTATCTAAGTGCTGGCTATTTTTATATATGAAGATAATGATTTATTTAATCTTCTGCACCTGAGGTTACTAAAAATGGGAGGCCAAAGGGGGCCCCTTTGAACTTGGCAGGGGGAAGATACTCAAGAAAGAAAGAAAACAATGGATTTGGATGTGAAGGTGGGGCCTTCTGAATCTTGGAGGGGTGAAGGTACAAGAAAGATACCTGTGTTAGTCAGGGTGGGCTGGGTTATGCTGCTGTGACAGACAGTCCCCATGTCTCAGTGGCTTCAAACAACAAAGTCGTTTTTTACTCGTGATACCTGCTTGTTGGCCAAATTGAGTCACTTGGCCATACAACACTTCCAAGAGAGTGAGGAAGGATGATTCTCCATGTGTCCAGAAGGACTGAGAGTAGGAACATGTGTGAGCAGCTTCCATGACCGGCTCGACACCCTGTTTACGCTTAGGGACCTGAGAGCTGAAAGGACTTGTCCCTCACGTCTGGGGCTGGCTCAGTGAGAAAACAAGCTTGTCAGAAGTTTCCTCTGCTGCCTATTGCTGTGCGATGAGTTCCCTCAACACAGTGCCTACAGACAACAATACCCGTTTGTTATCTTCATTCTGTGGGTCAGGAATGAGAAAATGACTTAGCTGGGCAGGTCTGGCTCAGTCTCACCATGCCAGCGGGGCTGCCCTCATCCGAAGGCCAGACTGTGGCTGGAGAATGTGCCTCCAGGATGGTGCACTGGCAAGCAGGCACAGGTTTCTGAAAGGTCTGCAAGGTACAGAAGCCGGCTCCCCCGCCCCCCCCCCCCCCCCCCCCCCCCCCCCCCCCCCCCCCCCCCCCCCCCCGGAGAGAACATTCTGAGAGAAAGCCATTTCCCTTGTGACCAAGCCTCAGAAGTCACACGCCATTGCTTCTACCATATTCTATCGGTTAGGAGCGATCCATAAAGTCTGGCTCACAGTCCATGGAAGGGAGCATTAATCTCCACTCTCCAAAGGGAGAATGCCAGAGAATGTGTGGGTATCTTCTGAAACCTCCCTGGCAGCCCCATGGTGGGGTGGTGGCGGTGGTGTTTGGCTAGGAGAAGGCTCCACACATGTCCTGCTGTCTCAGGGGCATCATGGGAAATGCGATAGAGACCGCCAGTAGCCACTAAGATCTGGTCTCCCCCTTGAGCATGTACTCAGTTCCACACTCACTATTCTAGCCACTCATATGTGTTCATTCAAGAAATTCCACAATCCCAAGGTAATAAAGCAACACCACCTAACATTTATTTTGAAAAAAAATTTTTTTTAATTGATTTTAGAGAGGAAGGGAGAGGGAGGGAGAGATAGAAACATCAATGATGAGAGAGAATCATTGATTGGCTGCCTCCTGCACGCCCCCTACTGAGGATGGAGCCTAAAACCTGGGCATGTGCTCTGACTGGGAATCAAACCGTGACCTCCTGGTTCATAGGTGGATGCGCTCAGCCACTGAGCCATGCCGGCTGGGCAACACCTACAATTTATTGAGCTCTTATTACATGTCCCAAGTGCTTTATATGTATCAGCTCATTTAATCTCACAACAGCTTAATGAGAAAAGGCACTGTTTTGACCCCCGTTGGCAAATGGGGTGACTGTGGACCAGAGAGGTTAAGGAACTATTCTAAGGTGGCGCAGCTGGTTAGTTAGAGAGCTGGGATTTGAACCCAGGCAGTCTGGTTGCAGGGTTCATGCTCTTGACCAAGACACTATGTTATGAAGAAAAGACACTATGTTATGCCTCAGCGGGGGCTCCATTGGTTGGAGCGTCGCCCTGTGCCCCAAAATGTGGGCTCGATTCCCAGTCAGGGCACATACCTAGGTTGCAGTTCAATCCCTGGTCGCCTGGTAAGGGTGCATAAGGGAGGTGATCCAATTGATGTATTTCTCACACGCATCGATGTTTCTCTCTCTAACATCAATTTAAAAACAACCCCAGCCCTGGCCGGTTTGGCTCAGTGGATAGAGCGTCGTCCTGCAGACTGAAGGGTTGCAGGTCCAATTCCTATCAAGGGCACCTGCCTGGGTTGCAGGCTTGGTCCCCAGTAGGGGGCGTGCAGGAGGCAGCCGATCAATGATTCTCATCCTTGATGTTTCTACCTCTCTCTCCCTCTCTCTTCCTCTTTGAAATCAATAAAAATATACTTAAAAAAACACACAACAAAACGTTATTAAAAAAAAACAAACAAACCCCAAAACACCAGCGTATCCTCGGGTGAGAATTAAAAACAAAAAAAAATGTTGTGCTTTATGCACACATCGCGACTGCGAAAAATGGTGCCTGTTGCTGGCATATTTTCAGAGGGTTCACTGTGCTCCGTGAACTTGCAGTCATTGACATAAGCTAGGGCACTCCGGAATGAAGGCACGCCTTAGCACGTTTAACTGGCACGCTGCTTTTTAAAGTCATCCCCATTTGACAGATGTGAAAACTGAGGCTTGGCAGGGTCCAGCCGCGTGCTCCAGCCGCTGGGATGTGATCACACCAGGTGTCCTGCTGGGCGCAGCTAATAGCCCAGTTTGTTGGTGTAAATCAGGCGAGGGTGGGGGGTGGGGGTAGGGGGATGGGGGGTGGTGGTGCCAGGGAAACACTTGGAGAGATTTGGCTCTGAGCCCAGTGCGGGAGGCAGAGTTAGAGGCGGCAGCCCCGGGGCTCCTGGGTGCTGGTGGGAGTGCTCTCCCACGCTGGCCGGCCTCCTCCTCCCCAGGCCACCCTGTGTGGTTGCTGTGGGAGGCTGCAGCGGGCGGGACCACCCCTCGGGAAAACTTCTGGCAGAATCTACCCACGCTGGCCACGTGCGCATCCCCCCTCGCGCATACCCAGCAGGGGTGGGTGCAGGCGGCTGCCAGGGGAGGCGGCGCCCTGGGGCCCACAGCCGCGCCCTTGGCGATGAGCCCCCGTGGAGACAGCTCAGAGGCCCGTGGATGGGAGGCGGCTGGTAAAACGTAAGCACGCTTCCCTGTGTTCCTGTCTCTTCCTTCAAACCTCGTGAGCGCTTTCCCTGTATTAGGTGTCACCCTGACCCCCGATTCGTGCCCCCAGGGGACACGCTTCCTGGCGTTGCTCAGCCTGCCAGTGTGCCTGGGCCAGGGGTCCTCAAACTACGGCCCGCGGGCCACATGCGGCCCGCCGAGGACATTTATCCGAATCGCCGAGTGTTTTTGCAGCCTTGTTTGATTACTTCAAAATAAGATATGTGCAGTGTGCTAGGAATTAGTTCATAGTTTTTTTTTTTTTGTAAAACTGTAGTCCACCCCCCAACCGTCTGAGGGACAGTGAACTGGCCCCCTGCTTAAAAAGTTGAAGGACCAGCCCTGACCGGTTTGGCTCAGTGGGTAGAGCATCGGCCTGTGGCCTCAAGGGTCCCAGGTTTGATTCCGGTCAAGGGCATGTACCTTGGTTGTGGGCACATCCCCAGTAGGAGGTGTGCAGGAGGCAGCTGATGGATGTTTCTCTCTCATCGATGTTTCTCACTCTCTAACCCTCTCCCTTCCTCGCTGTAAAAAATCAATAAAATACATTTAAAAAAATAAAATAAAAAGTTGGAGGACCCCTGGCCCTGGACTCTGATGCCTACACCTTCCTGCTAACTGAGCTCAGTGCCTCTTACCCTCTGGCCAGAATACAAGGTTGAACCTTTCCGCCACTGAAACAAAATTTGTTTTAAAAAAATTTAAAATGGATTTTAAAGAGAACGCCCCCAGGACAGGGCCCAGCCTGGCCACACTCTCCCTCGCGTGTCACCACCTGTCACCACCTGTCACCACCTGTCACCTTTGCCGTGTAGACTTTGGCGCTCAGCACAGCCCGACTCACACCTGCACACCCTGCTCTGTGCAGCTCTTCTCACCGGAAGCGCCCTCCCCTTCTCCTCGTCCCCGCCTGTCTGGTGAACTCAACGCCATGCACAACCACCACCGGGAACCTGCCCTTTGACCCCGCCACCCCAAGTCGAGCTTTCCGATAACACTGGTACTCAAACCCCAAGGACTGAGCACAGGGATATTTGTTGGTTGCGGGACTCAGCATAGCAGCGGGGAGAGCGGCTTAGGTGTTCATCAGGAGGGGGCTGTCCCGGGAACCCCTCTTCAAGACGAGTCACTAAGTGAAAGACACCGGGGCAAAGACTCGGTGCCCTGCCCCTCCCTCCCTCCCTCCCTCCCTCGCTGTGCGGCCTTGGGAAAATGGCCTCACCTCTCTTAGCCTGCGTCTCCCCGTCTATAACACAGGGAACTCGTGATCTCAGAGGTCACGGTGGAGATTATATGACAAAACACGTGCTCTAGAGAGCATGTAGTCAGCGTTCAGAGAATGTCCGCTTTTTTTAAAAAGATGCTTTTATTGCTCTAACCGGTGTGGCTCAGTGGATAGAGCGTCGGCCTGCGGACTCAAGGGTCCCAGGTTCCATTCCGGTCAAGGGCATGGACCTTGGTTGCGGGCACATCCCCAGTAGGGGGTGTGCAGGAGGCGGCTGATGGATGTTTCTCTCTCATCGATGTTTCTGACTCTCTATCCCTCTCCCTTCCTTTCTGTAAAAAATCAATAAAACATATTTTTTTAAAAAAGATGCTTTGATTGAGCGTTAGAGAGAGAGGAAGGGAGAGGGAGAGAACCACGGATGTGAGTGTAACACGGATCGGCTCGCGGCCCCCCGGCCGGAACCAGCCACCTTTTGGTGCACGGGAGGATGCCCACGCACCCGGGGCACACCGGCCAGGGCCAGAAAACGTTAGCTTTCAATACCAGGGCGCAGCTTGTCGAACTTCACCTGTGGAGGGCGAGATAGTGAATATTTTTGTCTTTGCAGACCACACGATCTCTGTTGAAACCACTCAGCTCTGTGGCAGCCAGAAGCAGCCACTTACAGTGCATCCGGGAGGGACCCAGCTGTGTTTAGGTAAAACCTTGTTTGGTAAGACCTACGGCTTGGAAACAAACAAAACCAGCTGGCCGGTGGGCCATCCGCAGCCAGCTCATGTCACAGAACTGAAGGAGAGGCGACTATGCCACAGGCTGTGCCAGGGCTCCTCCTCCACAGTCCTGATCACACTGCATTGTGGTATCCGCCTCTCTCTTCAGGGCTCCAGCCCTCCCCCACTCCTGACAGCATCACACTGGGGTGAAGGCTTCCACAGAGCAGCCTGGAGGGACAGCGACATTCATCTATAACTGGAGAGTGTGGGGCAGAGGAGGCGGGGA
>PVJC01052275.1:0-11200 GCA_004026665.1 Murina feae
CTGCCGCAATGGAAAGGGCTGTTTACTCAGGTCCGTGAGTGGCGGCCGCCATGTTGGCTGGGCTAATTTGCATACAGCCGCTCTGATTGGCTGGTGGGCGTGGCTTACCCTGTCTCGGAGAAACGGTTAATTTTAATATTTCGCTTTTATTAGTTTAGATATACAATTTATTTGTCAAGTATACCTCAATAAGGATAGGGAGAAAAAAGTTTATACTAAAGAAAATAGTTCATAACTTATCTGAAAAAGAGGCTAACAAGTGGGAGAGGAACTACAGTTCTCTTAAGCATACATGGTACAGTGTAGATTACAATAAGTTGGAAACCTGCCCATCAGCTTAAATACAAAATACAAATAACCAGAGACAAAACAGAACAACAGATGTAGATAGATTAATTTAAGAGTTATCGTATTTCTCAGATTTGTTTTGCTACCATTGTGATTGTTCCCCTAAATCAAACTGACATCTCTTCTTGGTAATCCTAAAAATACATCCTACTCCTCACCTATTCCTAAGAACAGACTGAATTTAATGCAGTGGGAAAGGAGGAATTTGAAGGACATGCAATTTTCACACTGTCCAAGGACTGGAACACTTCCAGTTTTGAATGTCAATTTGTCTTAATGGAAATCAATAAAACACCTAAACAGATCGCTCAACAAAATGCTGAATAATAAGGTAAATCATTTTAAGTATTAATTAGATTATGTTAAAAGTAGCATTTTAAGTGCCCCTTTGAACTGATCAGTTGACACTCAGGAATTTGTCAGGGATCCTTTTTAGAGACTCTAATGAATGCAAAAGGTAACCTAAGAAAACTTTCAAAAGCCATTTTCTTTAGTTGCTTAAACTTTATCTGACTGTGACAACGAAAAGAAGGATATTACCTGAGCCAAGATTAATGGTAAATTTAGCTAAGGTATTTAAATTTGTACAAAGAAGGAAGAACACAAGCAATTGTCAGGGATCATTATACCTAACTAAAAGATTATTGAGGATGAGAAAGTATAATTAAATGCTAATATTTTTGTAACAAATGCTAAATTTGTCTGTATGTTTCTTTAAAACTTGAAGTTAAGGGCAGGAAAGTACTGTTTGTAAAGGGCCAGAAAGTATTTTAGGCTTTGCAAACCAAGAGGCAAGACCGAGAATATTATACAGACTCTTTTATATCAAAAGAGAAAACAAATTTGCACTAATTTTTATTGATGACATTCAAAACATAATAACAATTGTGTATAATTTTCTGGTAACACAAGTCTATTATTAAAAATGGAATTATCTGGAGGTGGGGGAACATTTCACATAATTGGGTGTTCAAAGTTAATGTTCTCTATCATCAAATCAATGGTAAATGTTCATCTGTAAAACCATTCTCAGTTTCTGGGCCTTACAAACCGGTCTGGCTGGCCATTTTACTTTGTCATGCCTTGATCTAAGTACTAAAGGTATTTGAGTAACAAATTAAAAACACTAACCCCAGCCCTGGCCGGCTTGGCTCAGTGGATAGAGCGTCGGCCTGCGGACTGGAGGGTCCCAGGTTCGATTCTGGTCAAGGGCATGTACCTTGGTTGCGGGCACATCCCCAGTGGGGGGTATGCAGGAGGCAGCTGATCGATGTTTCTCTCTCATTGATGTTTCTAACTCTCTATCCCTCTCCCTTCCTCTCTGTAAAAAAATCAATAAAATGTATAACAACAAGAAAAAAACACTAACCCCAAACCTCTTAATTTCTAAGAGTTGGATTCTTAGCAACTGCAAGTCATGTGAATATTAAAATCTTTAAACTTATCATATTGTTTAACAATCTACAAAGCAACTTATACTCAATGCAGAAAGAATTTTAATCCTCTTTAAAATCTTGGAATCTAAGAATCCAAGTTGCACAGGAGTAAAAACAACAAATAAAACTGTATTTTTATCAAAAACAAAAGAAATAAAATAAATAAGATTAAATATAAAGTGACAAAAATGAGATTTGGAATTTTCTATCAACCATGGAGGGGGTGCTAATCTACTATAATTTAATGAAAATGTATTGTGAACACTTTTGGCAATATTAAAGTTAATGTTTAATTTTTTAATTTACTCTGAATATTATTCTGAATAATATCCTCATCCAATTCTAACCATTAAACTATATAACTTCACACTGACAAATGCCTTTGTAAAAGTTCAGAATACCTCACTATTTTTTTCAAGTTAGCTCTATTCAATTACTATCTCAGCCTCACTAACAACAGCTTTAGACTAGAAACACATTATCTTTGAAGTAGAACAATGTGCCTGACTCCTACAATTGCCAAATTAAACAAAATATTTATTCATTCCTGCTAATAACACATGAAGATAGAAAACCTTAGGCCCTAGTTGGTGTGCTCAGTGGTTAGAGCATGGGCCCTGATCTTGGGTTCAATCCCGGCCCCAGTTGGGATGCATGTGGGAGGCAATCAATAGATGTATCTCTCTCTCTCTCTCTCTCCCTCTCTTTCTCTTCCACTCTCTCTAAAAATCAATGGAAAAAATATCCTCAGGTGAGGATTAATCCTCCTATATAATAAAAGAATAATATGCAAATTGACCCTAACAGCAGAACCACTGGGAATGACTGGTCACTATGACACACACTGACCACCAGGGGGCAGACACTCAATGCAGGAGCCCTGGGGTGCCTGGTCAGCCTGGGTGAGGGGCTGATGGCTGTTTGCAGGCTGGCCACAGCCCCTTCAGGGTAGCCAGTGCACTCCCACAGGGGGAGCTCTGCTTAGCCACAAGCCAGGCTGACAGATGCCAGTACAGTGGTGGCAGTGGGAGCCTCTCCTGCCTCCTCAGCAGTGCTAAGGATGTCCGACTGCAGCTTAGGCCTGCTCCCCACTGGCAAGTGGACATCCCCCGAGGACTCCCGGGCTGCCAGAGGGATATATGACTGCCAGCTTAGGCCTGATCACCTGGGGGAGCAGGCCTAAACCAGCAGGTGGACATCCCCCGAGGGTTCCCAAATTGCAAGAGGGCACAGGCTGGGCTGAGGGACCCCCCCCCCCCCCGCCGAAGTGCACAAATTTTTGTGCACCTGGCCTCTAGTAAAATATATTTATATATACACATACATATATGCATTAAACCTTAGTGTTGAGTGAGATATTAAATATTTTCCTATGAAAGATAAAGTTAACAATCTTAGTTTTCATTTTATAAGGTTATAGAATATCTAAAAACCAACTAAACAAGATATATGAACCTAATGGGGGGTGGGAGGGAGGTATATTGCCAATTCTAGATGACCTTAGAAATCTTCTAGTCTGAATCTTTTGGTTCTTCAAGTAAAAAGTCTGAGACTAGAAAATATGCTTAGGGTCACTAACAGAGGTGGAACTTCAACTCTAATACCTTGACTTTTAACTTCGAGTGTCCTGTTAAATAGATCAAGCTGCAGTAGAATCTTCAAGCCACTTGAATCAAAAGTATATACATAACAATTATTTAAGAAATTTCCATGTCACTAACTACCTAGTGTAAAGGTGAAGAGCCTTATTTCAAAACCCAAAAGTTTTAAAGAAAATATTTATTTTCATAGTATAATAAATATTAAAAGGTGAGTTTTGATAATAAACAACGATCACATAAAAATTGCAAATTATTGCTACTTTCATTATCTTAAGAGGTTTAAACAAGATGATAAAATACCTAATGTTAAATTAGTTTCTTCTTACCTCCTAACACCGCAGTGAGAATCCTAATGTAGTGCAGAAGCTTAAGGTTGGATGGAAATAAAGACATCTGGGTTTGGGTTTCTGCCTCAATTTTACAATATTCTTCTAGCTTACCACCAAGTGTCAACCTCTCTGGCTCCATTCCTCATCTCTTGATTAAGAATCATAATAATAGTAGTTATTTATTATACAAACTTAACACCAAGAGTCTTATCTACACGGACTCTAATTCTCATGTTTTTAAAAGATAGGCATTATTTATGTATTTTACAGATAAGGCAACTTGAAGCTCAGAGAGATTAAGTTTTCCAAGAAACTGAGCTAGTTAGTGACTAAGATGGCATTTAAACCCGCTCTGCCTGACCCCAGCCCAAACAGAGCCCCTGGTCCTTGCAATACATCACTTTCCTCGTATGTCTGATCCTAGTGTAGCTGGGAGAACAAGAAGCACTACATCTGAAGGGCTCTTCGGGAGAGAGAAATGAAAAAACAAAAATGCATACTGGAAAAACAGACTGTGCCTCTTTCGCTAGTTATTAAACTGAATTTTTAGTGAAATATTTAAAAACTGTGCTATAGATACTATTCTCATTACTGTGATTGACCTAGAAGTGCACAATTAAAACACTGTACAATTAAAAATATATACCGACTTTGCTTTCAGAGGTAAGGTAAATTAAACTGGAAAACAGGAGTTTCTATGCCTATTCCCGTAAGTTGAAATAAAATGACTCGGAAAGCCCCATTAAGTCACACGCATAGAGGAGCGGGGAGACGATATAACCTGACAGAAGGAAGAGATCAAGAGAAGTTGGTGCCAGGTGCTGCCCCTTCAGACGGATAAAAATACCCTCAGCTATTCAAGGAAAACGACTAGCAGGTGTGTAACCCGGGACACCTCCGCGAAGCATGACATTCCACTATCAACCTGTCCTCTCCACGGCCGGTGGACGTGCAGCCCACGACGGCTGCGGTGACAGGTCACGATGCTCCCCCAAGTTTCTCCACCTCGTTTCATAGCAGCAAAATACTCAGCAGTCAGTGTGCCACTTACTCTGCGATCACCCTCACTGTCCAAGTTTAACATCTAGGAAGAACAAAAGACGAGGGCGAATGCAGGGCATGATCCTTGTTAATACACAACAGCCTCCAAGCACAGCCGGGACTCACGTTTCCGGTTACCTTTTCCCTGCATCCTGCCCTACAACTAAAGGCATCCATTTGCTCCACAGAAAAGGTCCTGTGCACCCACGTCGGGCATCTGTCCTAACTGTGACCTGGCAGCATACGACAACATCTTGAGATTTAAAAAACAAAACAAAAAACAAAACAACGACCACAAGACCTCAGTGACCGACTCTGGTCCCCCGCTCAAACAATGGCCGAGGTGTTCGTCCCTGAGAACTCCCACACGGGTACTGGCATTCCGACTCCGTCCGTTCTCCCGGGGTTATGTCTAGATGTAACTTCTCTCTCTCTCCCGCCCTTTCTCGCTCGCTACCTCCGTCGGAGGTGAAAAGTAAACATCCCCACGGAGCCGCCTAAACCGCGCGTTAAAGGGGCGTTCCTCCTCGGACCCACCCTCGGCAGTCAACGTCCACTCCGTCCCCAAGGGTGTGAATCGCAGGAGGAAGCGCGGACCCAAGTGCGAACTCGGAAGACCCGCAGAGACACGGGAAACCGAGGGAGAGGGCAGGTGCGGGGAGGCGAGGCCCCGGGCCGCCTCCAGGGGGCGGAGGACGGCGGGGCAGGCCGCGAGGGTGGCGCCCCGCTCCAGGCGGCGCCCACGCCACGCCACTCGCTCGCTCGCTCACCTCGATCTCGCGGATGTTGTTGGAGGTGACGAAGATGCCGATGCCAATGGGGATGAAGATGAGGCCGATGATGAAGAAGGTGGGGAGCACCGTGCCGGCCGTGAGGATGGGCTGCCAAGCCGGCAGGCGCTGCTGTTTGAAGGCCGTGTTATCCGGCCTCCGGTTCTTCGCGGCGCCCCCAGGGGCGCACGGGGGCCCGCCGTCCACTTCATCCTTCGCGTTGTAGCTCATCGCCGCGGACCCCCCGGGCGTGGCTCCGCCAGGCGTTGGGGTTCCGCCCAGGGGATCGGCCTGCTGACCCAGGCAATAGACGCGCAGGCGCCGCTGCGACCTCCTATGTAAGAGCGGAAGAGGCGGGACAACCTTTCGCAGACGGCCATTGGCCGGAAGCTGGTGTTCCCGGGGGACTTCAGAAGGCGGGGGAGAGGGGAAGGAGGGAGAAGACTGAGGGACGAGGGGAGGGAGAAGGGGAGGAGGATGGAAAGGGGAGGGAAAGGGCGGAGGCACCGTGCTCATCTGCCCTGTGACGGCAAAGTGGGAGTTCCAAAGCCGCGCCCCGTCGCCCCCAGCCGGAAGCTACGACAGGGCATGCGCAGTCCTGGTGGCGCGCAGGGGCGCCAGGGCCGGGGCGCGCGGCCATGACGCGTCTTCGCTCGCTCGCAGAAGGTTCTGTTCGGGCCCGCCCGCGGCTCGTCGTCGGGGCGACGGCCTTGTGGGTCGCAGAGGGAACCCGCTCGGCAGCCCCGGGGCTGCTGACAAAGGCTTTCGGTGCTGGACGTTTTGTTTATCTCCAAGCGCTCTGAAGGCAGACGGAGCATTTAAAAGGAGACTACAGGACTGGAGTACTTGCTTATGTTTATATAAAAAAAACCTCGACTTTCTCTAACGAAAATAAATCTCCATTCAAAATGCAAATGAAAACTTTAAGTGAGACACTTGCTGGGCGACCCTTTTGCCCTAAAGTGACTTGATTAGCCCTATTATTTTGCCTTGAGCTATTCTCACTTATTTTTTTTCTATTAATGGCCTTGTTATTTTCCACTATCTTCTGTGTTCCTGTTTCTCTTCTGCACAGATTTAAGAAGTCTTTTATAATAAGCTGTAGCTCTCTATTTTACAAGTGATGCCAACAACTTATAGCATTACTACAAAATGAGATGTTATGTAGACCGTTTAAAACAGCCAAGTATTTATTTACAGGCAGAAATATTCCTGGTGTATAACGTGACTAAAGCTTGACACCAAGGTAATCTAATCTAATAATCTAATCTAATAAAAGAGTAATATGCAAAGTAACCATCACTCTGAGACACCTAAGCCACGCCCACCCGCCAGCCCACTCCCACCAGCCTTCAATTCCTAAACCCAATCACTGAGCAGCCCTCTGCTCCCTGACTTCAGACCCCACCTTCACTGAAACTGCCTTACTCGCTCATTCCTATTCACCCTTCAATAGTCAGGTCTGCCCTGACCAGTTTGGCTCAGTGGCCTGCAGACTGAAGGGTCCCAGGTTCGATTCCGGTCAAGGGCATGTACCTTGGTTGTGGGCACATCCCCAGTAGGGGGTGTGCAGAGGCAGCTGATCGATGTTTCTCTCTCGTTGTTGATGTTTCTAACTCTCTATCCCTCTCCCTTCCTCTCTGTAAAAAATCAGTAAAATACATTTTTTTTAAAAAAGACTCAGGTCAGTAGCCAATTTGAGGAATCCTTTGTTCCCTTGACTGAGCTAAGAACTGCTCTCTGAGCTCCTTTGTTCCCTTGGATTGAGGTTAGAACTGATCACTATCTGTTATAATAATGTTATGGTCATAAGAAAACCCCTCTACTGTGTGAAAATAATTATTCTATGAAATGTTTGCTGTGTGAAGACCCCAATACTTTATAACTTCCAAAATGTGATGAACGCTCCACTATCTTGATGTGATGCCCTAAGCCAGTGATTCTCAACCTTCTGGTCCTTTAAATACAGTTCCTCATGTTGTGACCCAACCATAAAATTATATTCATTGCTACTTCATAACTGTAATGTTGCTATTGTTATGAATTGTAATGTAAATATCTGATATGCAGGATGGTCTTAGGCGACCCCTGTGAAAGGGTCATTCGACCACCAAAGGGGTCACAACCCACAAGTTGAGAACCACTGCTAGGAAGCCCTTAGCATGTAAACACCCTGCTCCTAGCATAAGGCACACCATCTGGCCCACATTGGTAAGACACAAGTTGTTTACTACTGGCTATATAAGCACCAGATTTTCTTCAGTGGATGTCTCCTGCCTGATGAGAGGAGGACTCTGCATCACTCTGTGAGATGAGCCCCTGAGTGACTGCTCTGCTGTATGAGCCTGAACGAACTGCGGCCACCTGTCTGCTCTGTCTTTGTCATCTGTCTTTAAGTGTGTATCACCGGGTAATTTCTACGCACCTTTGCAGGAGCCTAGGACCCACTAGGAATCTTAACTAATAAAAGCGTAATATTGAAATTAACCATTTCTCCGGGACGAGGTAAGCCACGCCCACCAGCCAATCCGAGCTGCTGTATGCAAATTAGCCCAGCCAAGATGGCGGAGGCCACAGCCCCGGTGTGCGGCTTCTCTGGGGCTGCTTCCTGCGCCATCTTGGGAACCTCCATCCTGGGAAGGCATCCGGCACCTTAGGCCTACAGATGCCTTCCTGGGCGGGAGCCTGCGGGGGGGAGTGCGGGAACCAGGTGGCTGGACCCCGAGGCCCCCGCCCAAGAGGCCTTGGGGTGGCCAGCGCCACCCCACCATCGGCTTCCCAGGCGGGTGGCCCAGAGGGTCAGTGGGAGCTGTGGCCGGCCTGAAAACTGCCCTCAGCCCCTCACCCAGGCTTGCCACACCCCTGGGGTGAGGGTCTCCACTTGGGAGCTTGGCCAGCTTGCAAACAGACATTGGCCCCTCACCCAGGCTGGCAGGCGCACCAGCAGGTGGACATCCCCAGAGGGGTCCCAGACTGGGAGAGGGCACAGGCCGGGCTGGAGGACACCCCCCTCCCCCCAGTGCACAAATTTTTGTGCACCGGGCCCCTAGTAGGTGAATAAACCTTGTGTGACTGCATACTAATTCTGTCTTGTGTGTTCATGTGTTCCGGTTCGGCTCAGCTGTCTAGACATTGAAGTACCAGGGGATAGGCCATTATTGCTGACTCCTGGTCACCTGCGTTTGTCCCACTAAGTCTAGACAGATAATTAATTAATTGGGGCATAATTGGAACACCATTTTAGTACTTATAGTACTGAGAATTCTGTCTTTCCCACTAGATATAAATTTCTCAAAGTCAGAGACTGTTTTTATTGTTTTCTATATCTCCAACACCTAGCAAACTATGTAGGACATAAAAGATACTTAACAAATTTTGTTGAACTAGCTTGACCTCAATGAACTCACATTTTACTGGGAGAGACAACTTTCCAACAAACAATTGAAATACTAGTATAGTGATATAAGTGCTTTATAAGATGTGTGCACAAGGGATTATAGGAGGTTTGAGCAGGTACCATATCTTCTTTATGATGTCAAAAATTAAACTGTCACAGTAAGTCCTAAGGTCTGAGTGATATTGTGGTTCTCTACCCAGGAGAGAATATGATCAAAAAGGGACATAGAAAAAGTATAATCATGTACAACACTTATTATTAACTAGAGACCCAGTGCACTGATTCATGTACCAGTTGGGTCCCTTGGCCTAGCCTGCAGGAATTGGACTGAAACCAGCTCTCTGACATCCCCCGAGGGATTCCAGATTGCGAGAGGGTGCAGGCCAGGCCGAGTGACCCCACCAGTGCACAAATCTGTGCACCGGGCCTCTAGTATATATATAAGATCTTTGGTTAATCTCTATCCACCCTTCCCCCTTCCCCCCTCCTCTATGAGATTCATCAGTCTGTTCCATGTTTCCATGCCTGTGTTATCCACTCTTGTGTTGAGCATCTGCCCCCTGTGGTCAGTGCGCATCATAGCTACTGGCCAGTTGGCCAGTCAGCCAGTCGCTTAGGCTTTTATATATATACTAGGGGCCCGGTGCACAAAAATTTGTGCACTCCGGGGGTGGGGTTCCTTCAGCCCAGCCTGTGCCCTCTTGCAGTCTGAGACACCTCGAGGGGGGGATGTCCACCCGCTGGCATGCCTGGCCAGCCTGGGTGAGGGGCTGAGGGCCATTTTCAGGCTGCCCACAGCCCCTTCAGGGTTCGTGCACTGGGGGGGGAGGGGGTGAGAGGACTGGTGAGTGCAGGCCTGGACGTTTCCCACTGGAGGGCCCACGATTGCACACGCCTGGTGGGCCCTCACCGCTGAGGGGACACACCTGGTGCAGAGCTGGGTGGCAAGCCAGGGGTGGACGCTGGTGCAGGATCCCTCGGTGGGGCCCTGCTGCTGAGCAAACACACCCGGAGTGAAGCTGGGCAGTGAACTGGCTTCGGATTCTCCGCACTGTGCAGCAGATGTTCCCGCACGCCCTGTGGAGGCCCCTGGGGGACGGATGAAGGTAGCGGACCCTGGAAGGGTGCTCCTGTACGCCCCAAGGAGGCCCCCGGGGGGCAAAGCCAGGCAGCTGACCCAGGACAGCTGTTCCTGCATACCCCACAGAGGCCCCTGCGCTCCTGCATGCCCCAGGGAGGCCCCCGGGGGGTGGAGCCAGGCAGTAGACCCAGGACAGGCGCTCCTAGATGCCCCGAGGAGGCCCCAGGCCAGAGCCCCCCATTGAGCTGACACACCTGGCACAGTTATGCCGGCCGTAGAGGCTCCCAGTGCAGAGCCGCCTTGCCAGTCTCCATCTTGGCTGGGCTAATTTGTATACAGCTGTTCTGATTGGCTGGGAGGCATGGCTTAGCTGGTGGGTGTGGCTGTGAGCAGAGGCTCAGCCAGCCTAGGCAGGCAGTTGCAACAGAAGCCTCTGGTTTGCTCTAGCTCCGTAGCTGCTGGCCTCCATCTTGGCTGGGTTAATTTGCATATAGCTGCTCTGATTGGCTGGTGGGTGTGGCTTAGGTGTCTCGGGTAACGGTCAATTTGCATATTACTCTTTTATTATATTACTAGTGGCCCAGTGCACGAAATGCGTGCACATTAAAAGGGGATTAATTAGAGGAAATATTTTAATATTGCTATTTGCCCTTTATAATAGAAGTGTCAGAGATTAAAGAAAATTAGTAAAACGTATATGAAAATCTTCCTCCTGTCAGAGTCTGGGGTGCACCATGGAACCCAGAGTCAAGTCTTCAACCACCCACATGCACCTCAAAATCGCTCAAGACCCAAACCTGGACGGCCCCCCTTCATTGGGCTAGATCGAGACCTAGTCAGTCCCACCCTGTCAAGCCCTGCCAGGTGTGGGGGGGTGCAGCCTCAGGTCCCCTGGGTGCCAGGGAAGGGGGGCACGGTCTGAGATCCCCCATCAAGCCCTGCTGGGTGAAGGGAGTGACCTGTGATCCCCCAGCCTGGCGCTGGGTTAAGGGGCACAGCTTGAGGTCCCTTGGCCTGGTGCTGGGGTGGGGGGCATGGCCTGAAATCCCCTGGCCCAGCACCAGGGCGGAGGGCACACCTTGAGGGCCCCCGTCAAGTCCCGCTGGGTGGGGGGGGCACAGCCTCAGGTCCCCTGGCCTGGTGCTGGGATGGGGGGCACAGCCTGAGGTCCCTGGCCTGGTGCTGGGATGGGGGGCA